>CADDXX010000142.1:1599972-1625312 GCA_902810485.1 Alauda arvensis
TTTGGGGTGTTTCATAAATCAATAAATACACTAGAACTACCAGAGTCAAAATCCAAATCCACAAAGTTTAGGCAACATGTTAATTCAGATGTTGTTTTACAGTTCTGTGAATCAGTAACATCAGAGACAACCACAGTTAAGCCCATCAGCTCTTTGAGCATATGGTACCTGTTTATAGCCAAAAATGAGGAGATGTCATTTGCACAGGGGAAACAGAGATAATCAACAATAACCCTTAGCAGATTCAGAAGGAAAGCCTGTTGAGCAGTCCACAAATGGCTGGTGTTCTACACCTGTGCACTCCTATATCTCAGAATACATTTAAAACAGAAACTTTGAGCCTTTAGTTGTTTTTATGRTGTCATTAATTAAGCACGAATTGGGTGTGAATGCCTGCAAGCATTCAGTTGCAGTGTTCCACATTAAGTGGGATCTATTTACAGTTACCAGCAAGCCAAGGGGTTTGAGGYTTTTTTGACTGGCTCAGCTAGATTTTATTTTTGTAACAAAATGCCAGCTCAAGCTGGAAACATTACAGATAAAAGCTAAAGGGCCTGGCTCACTAATGTACTATTTCCAAAATACAGCAAGATAACACTATGAGCTATRAGGATGAGCTAAACCCTTGCCTCAGCTGCACCCTCATAACATGTATATTTATTCTGGCATTTCTGCAAGGYAAAATGGCCCTTGGTGAGAGACAAAACACACTGTTCTCTAGRTGGAGGGATCCTACAGTGATGACTCTACAGCAAAGATCAAACATTTTAATAAAACACCTTATTCCCTCATGTTCTCACCCCTCCTGAGGCCCATCATACATCATTAAACGTGACTGGAAGGCTGCTGGTGGTGAAAAGCTGCTTTGGCCTTGTGTTTCTGTGTGGGAGACTCCCAGCATGGAAATCATGCTCAGGTACCAGGGCTGTAAGGGATCATCCCCCAGCCAGAGCACGATGTAACACAGCCCCTCTCTGATATTAGAACAGGCAGATGCCAGCAGATAACCCCTCCAGAGGGCAAGGACCAGAGGTGTCTGATGRAACCAGGGATTCACAGGTCTTGGAAAAGCTTCTATCCCACAGAACAAAGACTCAATGGAATTGAAGAACTGCACAGCACTTGGCACCCAGGGAACTGTTCCTGAGCCCACTCTAACAAGTGTTACACAGACAAAGCCAGCTTGGGGACAGTGCTGGGAATATTCCTGCCACTGCTCTTCACAAGAACTGAAACAAGCAGTGAAAATAAGAAAAATCACAAATGTTTTGATGGCAAGACATCAGGGAGTGGATGACTATTCATTATTTAACAGGCTCTGTTTTTACATAAGTTTGGCCTGTTTACATTCTTCATCTCAGTATTCAGGTATAAAGTATTGCTGACAGCAGTTTTTCCAGAARGGAAATGCAGCTGTTGTATCAGTGGAAAATTACATAGACTAGATTTCACATTTCCATGTGTATTATTTTCCCCTAAAAGTACTGTTATACCCAATAAAGAAATGAAAACAACYACATAATTTTTATACAGTAACAGCCATTCAGTTTGAAAGCTGGCCTTCAGAAAAAGTCCTTTTCCAGCCAATGATAACCATTTTAAAATCAGATAAGAGCTTGAATTTTTACTACTTCCACACAAAAAATTATGCAGAAACAATATTATCTGAATATATTTGATTTTAAAACCTATTTTTCTCAAAGCTGTGACACGTTTATGCCTATTCAGCCTGAAAAAAAAAGAAAAAAAAAATCCACCAGATAAAAAATGTAACACGTCATGGTTTAACCCCAACTGGCATCTGAGCACCACGCAGTCACTCAAACCTTAAGGTTTACAAGGGGGTTTTTTTAGATCTCCTATGAATAGAAGCTGTTAAATGCAAACAACTTCCCATGGAGTTCCCAGACAGATTCATCAGTTAAACATGCAGCTCCTTCTCTGAATTTTCCTTTTGCTAGCAAAATATGCTCAAGCCTTACAAAATTTTCATGGACAAGTGATGTACATTTGTATGTCTTTSAACCTTTGACATTTTCCAAATGAGAAAAGGTGTGTTTAATTTATGTTCCTGATTTTGTGAGATAATTTTTAAGGCCTAAAATAGCAATGGCCCCGATTGACTTCTGCCTGCCAAACCTGTGAATCACTCTCGTTGCCAATGATAAAAATAGAAAAAAGAAGAGRTAAAAAAAAATCCCATAAAATTCCAACTTGTCTCCCACGTGCTACCTCAAGCAGAGGTGTGGGAAAAGAGCCCTTTTCAGAGGTGGAGGTTCAGTCTTACATCCACTGTGACAATCAGTTCCTTTGTTCTAAAACCTGCTCCCTAACTCAAAAAATAAAATAATGTAAAGGTAAAGAAAATAATGTACCATGAAAATGARTACAGCATAACCAGCTCTGGCCCTAAATCCAGTTTTCAGTAAAGTGCTATCCATACATTCTGGCATCTTGTGTGTATTTCTGCCATGATCTCTCCTGCTGCATCTCACTGCTCCTGGAAGCAGAGCCAAGTGCAGCCTGTGCAGCCCCGCTGCTGCCTGGGGGGATTTGATTTGGAGCTGATGTCCCAGGGCCCATTCCCACTGGGAGAGGGGCTCACTGCACCTCCAGCTGCAGTGTGGGACACCCTGCCTGGTCACTGCAGCTCCTGGGGAAAAATCTGTGCTCTGGGGGGGAATTCCACAYTCATTCCAGGCATGCACCTTTAGATGGGATGTGTGATTGTGTACAACAAGAGCAAATTTCCCTCTGTCAGCTGGAAAATTTGTTGTCCCTGAACTGATTGTCTTGTGGAGSCATTATCCATCCACCATGGGACATTGCTGCAAGGATGAGTGGGGCGTGTCCCTGCCCATCCACACACAGTGCCTGGTGCAATGCTGGGGTTTCCAGTCTATCACACTGAACTTTCTGAACACTGGCACGTTTKCCTGGGGTTTCAGTGCCTTTCTGCTTCCTCTTGCTGTTCCCACAGGCACCAATATTTTGAAAGCCTATAGCTGTTTTTCCCAGTTTCTTRTTTTTGAAACCTTTTACCTTTACACTTATTGAAGTAACATCAGCATGGAGACATTTTTCTTTGGARTCCTTTTCTGCATTTGTTACTTGTAGGCAGGAGATATTATATTCAAAACCTTTCTAGACTTCCTCCCTCAGGCACTCCAGATGTATAAAATCAGTAGTCCAGAGCTGTGATTGCAGTGGAGTRCAGCTCACAGCAGAACCCACCTGGCAATTCTCAAATGCTTTAAAAACATCCTTCCGTGCCTCTTCCCTCTTCACCAGATATTAGGTCTGAATTCAAAACCAGTGCCTCTTCTCTTTAAAGCTTACACATGATCCAAGAAAGGGATTTGACATCTGGCCAGAAAAGCAGATATTTCTATTTCCCCTGYGAATGCACAGCTGGCATTTGCCAGCATTCATCTCCTAATGCACGCAACAAACAATTTACAGTTTCTGCTGGGCATTCTAGTGACAGAATCTGCTTGTTCACAGCAAGATGTTCCCATCAGTTTCTGTCTAGCCATTTCTTTAATGAAATCAAACACGCAGAGAGGAGASCTGAGTTCCAGCCTCAGCCTGCAGTGTCGTCAGCAGCTGAGCACAGATCCCCAGTGAGCCCCAGGCTGAGCTCCCCAGGGCTCACACAGAAGGCTCCAGGCTGAATCATGCCCTTGGGGAGCCCCTGGGGTTCTGGTTGGAGTTTAAATTYCAGGAGGCTGAAAGAAGCACAAGGCAGGGGAATATGCGCTGATCAAAGCCAGAATCCTGATCATCTAACTACTCCTAAATCTTTGCAATAATAATATTCTTAAACTGGTTTTGCCCCGAATTCAAAAGGCAGAAGGATTATTTCCCTTTCTAGTGACTCTTGCAGATTCACAKCTGGCTGCATGTGTGTGTTGGCCCAGGTAAATGATGTTTTGCAGATGAGCCAAAAAGAGAAATTGTTCAAAGTGTCAGCCAGCAGGGCTTGATTTGTAGTTAAGCAGCACTAGTGGACAGCAGCTGCCTCAGAGTACAGGTGAGCTGTTTCAATCACACACTGCCCAGTGCATCCTAACACCCACAAACCCTGCAGCAATAATCATCAAGGAAAACAGCACCAAACTATTRAGCAGGAARATTCTTGCAGTAGTGCTGAGGGTGYTGTTTCTACTTCTAATGGATGAAATAATTTGTGGTAACCACCCTCAGTGGGTTTTGGCTTTTTTAAATCTGTAATCATTTCCTTCCTCTGTCCTTTCCCAAGCTCTTTCAGAGCTTCTTGACAACAAAACCTGATTGGGAAACAACAGAAGCTTTTATTTACAGCAGCACTATGCTTTTTCCTGCCACAGTTTTGAAATAAATGTCAGGCTCTGAAGCCACCAGACCATGAAAGAAGAGATAAGCAAGTCCCATTTAAATTTATACAGCCCTAATTCAGCGTGTTTTATTGAAATATTTAACTATATTTAAAAGTTTACATGTTCTTCAACAGTCAATTCCATTGTAATCCATTAACTCCAAATGGAACAATATATTTTACCTGGTTMATTTCTGAGAGACAGAAATGTTTACTTCTGTCTTTATTTCTCAGTTTAATGACTGCTATTTTTTCACTGACTTACATTTCAGTGTAGGGTAGTGCATGATTCTCATGTGTGCTAATTCAGTGCAAAATTCAAATGCAGGTTTAWAAGGTCCATGTTACAGAAGGACAGAGACAGTCCCTGCTTCTGGGATTCTGCTCATTTAAAAAGCCAAGGGAAGAGAACAGAGAGAATGCAGAGATAAAATCTCATTTACCCAGGGCTGCACAGAAAGGCAGTGGCAGAGATATAAAAAGGACCATCTTTTCTGTGACCTTATTCCTTATGCTACAGAGCATTCTCAGATTTCTTTTTTTTTTTTTAATTCTGTCATAGAAACAAAACAAAACAAAACAAAAGCCAGTAGGCAGGGTCTGCAGTTGGTGCATGATGTGCAAACAGAGCCAGATTAAACTCTGCAATCCAGAATTCCCAACCATGGCCTCCAGCAGGGCCCTCAGCTCCCTCCTGCAAAGAACTCAGCTTCTGCAAATATTGGAGGAGCACTTAAACGACTTTGTCACTTTACAAAATCATCAATGGCAGGTAACAAATATCACACAGAGTGTGAATAAAATCACAGTGTTAAATTGGATCCGAGTCCCACACTCACAGAAGTTCCTTGGAAAACTTCTTTTGTCCTATAACCTAATCACCTACACAAGGCCAAAAATGTGAAATTATAGCAACCAGCATTACTGTCCCTTACCTATTTACAGTTCTAGCCCTAAGAGCTCAGTCCAAATACCACTTCAAATAAATACATGTTTGGCAAATGCCACAGCCTTTGCAGTAAACACTGGCCACAGTTCCTCCTGTGTCCCTCAGCCCTCGTGCCCCCAGGGCCAGGGTGGTGAGCTGAACCAGGTCATCTCTTGTCTCATCTCCCTACAGCTGGAAACATTTGACTGACTGCTTACCTCTGTCTGAAACTCCCAGAAATTATCATTATTATTAGTCAGCACACACAAGGAGGCTGTGCTTTTGAGATGCAGGTTACAGGTGCTTAACTAAACGAGCTTAATTATGTTTAGAGTAGGTGCTTTTAGAAACACTGGCTGACCCTCTAAAAGCTTCTGGATTGACACGGGTGCAGCTGCTGCAGGTGCTGCTCTGTGAGCAGAGCATCCATTGCAGAGGGATGCAGGGAGTGAGCTCAGGGTGTGCAGCACCGAGGAGCAAAGCAAACCCTGCACATCCCTGTGACCTGGGATAACTCTGCTCTGGTTCTGTCCYTGAGGAACACACTCGTGCCCACTCYTTGGCAAAGCCTGGCAAGGACTTGGGTACAAGTTTGAAAACAACCATATGCCTCGAGCATGCTTTTGATTCCCTCGTCATCAGTGAACCTAAACAACTTGTCTTGGGAAACAAGATAATTCTGTGCATTCATATCTGTTAAAATAATGGTTTCAGCTCTAGTAAAGGGCTCATAATTGATTATAATTGATACTACAAAGAAACTGAACAATAAAATCCACATGTGGAGGGAAAATATAGGTGATAAGAARTAATAAGGTAAAAATAATGGCCAGCTCACGAGTTTCAAATAAGCAAAGTTTAAAATTTTGAGCAGTGGTTTTAAGGTAGAGCTCATGGATAATTTTCATCTGACTGTGATTCTCCCAAACAATGTTTAATATTAAATGTTTATCTGGTGTAGACAACATASAAATCTCAAGTCYTTGGGATAGGYAAAACAGAAATCTCRAGTCTTTKTGATGTMGAAAAYTTAGTCATACTGAGATGYGACAATCCTTACATCTTTGTGAAASCTTTCCCTCAGATTTATTATCTGAAATGCTTGATGCAGCTTGGCTTAAAATTCTTGGGTTGCCTTTCTTGAAGGTTAGAGCTTAGCAAAAACATTTTATGAAACAGTTGACTARTAGGAAATTAATGTAGAAATAGGCATGCAGATACTCCTTCAGCAGTGCCCCCTTTTTCATGACGAGGTGAGGGACTGGATGATTCCATAGATGTAATTCACAGCTGAAATTCCCACTGTGAGCTTTAACAAGACTCCTGTGATTCACTGAGGGCCCTTCACATCCCCTTGCCCAGAGCAGCTGCCCACCCTGCTGTCCCCCAGCCTGGTGCACTGATAACCACCTGTACCCAAGCCTACCCAAGCTCTTTTYATTTACCCTTAACAGAATTGCAAACTAGTTCTCCCACTCCTCAGGCTTTTCCTAAATGTTAAATCTTCTTCATATACATGAATACCACCTGCAGATTTAATGAACAGACTCTGCTGCTAAAGAGAGCACTGAGCAGTAGCTGGGCAGCCCACTGGGGCACTTGCATGTTAATGCCTTCCCATCCTGACAATCAGTTATAATTGTTCTCTGAGGCTCATTTCACAATAAGTCTTGACCTCCTTTCACTATATTGTTATCAAACTGGATTCCTCTATCTTGGTTACAAGAACTCWCAGGAGAGGCTATCAAAAAACTTGAGATATGTGACATCTCCTGTCTTGTTAGTATAGAAAATTAAACAGGCTTGAAGACCTATTGTTCTGGGAATATCTAATGTTGACTTTTACTCAAGTTCTTMGTGATTTTCCTGTGCTTTTCAAGTAGTTAATGTTCCTCTGTTCAAATAAAATATTTTGTAAGCCTCTGAGGTCACTACAGRGCTATGTACTGAACCACTTCMATTTTTATGCTGTGTATTAGAAAAYACAGCTGACATGCTCTCCAAAGKAATGAAATACCTGTCCTCAAAAAGAAAACCTTTGCAGGTGCAGCCTGACAGCCATCTCCTCCAGCCAGAGATGGATTCTCTGAACTTCCAATACAACATTATCAATAATGAATCTACTTGCCTTTACTGGTAATTTTCTCCATTCATACCTCTCATATTTTCACACAATAGTCCTCCTGGTGTCCCTAGATTATTAACAATTTTCTAGCAGTGAAGATCAGAAAAATAACAAAAGACTTTGTTTCATTTTCATCAAATRAATGTCAGCTTCTAAAACATGTTGTAGCTAGCTGTGTTAATATAATTCTTGCAATGGTAAAACATGATGGGTTTGCTATCAGAAAGRAAGAGAAGTGTTATGATTGCCTGTGCCATTATGTCTTTCACTGGGCTGGTGTTCCTCACCAGGCAGGAGGCTGACTTTCACAGCAATGTCCAGTGTTTACAAACCCAACCCTTCAAAGAGCTGAGGGGCAATGCCACAAATCACAACATGCAGGCTGAATAGATAATCCAGCATCACACCAATATCAGTGGTTTTGGCACTGAGAAAGAGCCCGTTGTTACAGAGGAGAGCAGCAGTGGCAGCCAGATGAAAGGAGATCCTCACTTACACATGAGCAAATGTGACAAAGTGAAGGCTAAGAAGGTGATAGCAGCCAGGGGAAAATACTGTCAGAGGAGCAAAGGGCYGCAGTAATTTAGACTGGACACCTGAAATGGGTTTGCAGCCAGCAGGATGGCACAGCATTAGAAATAGTGACAGCAGGAAAAAAACAGCTTAGGATGGAGCTTGAGAGATTTGTTACCAGTTAGATGAGTCARGAATGTCTGTAAAATCTGGTAACAGAAACACTCCATGTCCACACTCCTCACACACAGCTCTCTCTCCTTAGGATATGTATTTGGTTTCTGTGATTTACACTAATTTATGGAAGCCCARGATCCAGAACAGAAAGGACTGTTCTGAAGAGCAGATAGTATTTTTAAATTATGTTGACAAATTTCCACAACCAGAATTTCAGCTCTGTTAACCTCATGGGGTTTATAACAAATGCAAATGGTGTTCTTTATCCTGAAATAGTTACTTGGCATCAGTTGGACATACCAGTTACAACCAAGCAGCTAAGTGCCTGAACACCTATTTGCATACAACTATGCCTAATTTATATCACACTGAATTTAATTAATTTGACAGTTATATCATTTGATAATATTTTTACACTACAGCTACCACTGTATTCTGCCTTTGCTCGTTACATTTAACAACTTTTATAAATCATTCAATACACAAAACCAGCTACTTTACCTCTTCATTACCCAGCACACATAGGATTTTACCTTATAGCAGAACAAAAAACTGCTTCAGAACAGAGGGATGAAGAGGAAGCCATGGCAATACAAACTTCAAGAACAAACCTATTCTTAATGTTAACTGCTTCAGGGGCATTTGTTTTCTAAATATGTAAAAGCAGTTAATGGAGATCAGATAAATTGATTATGGGTTTAGATGAAAAACTCTGACAAAATCCTTGTATTTAAATTGTGTGTGCACATATATGGCCTGTACCTCTCCTTTGCCAACATGTCACAGGCACATTCTGCCCTTCCACTTGCTCATTACAACASCAAAAGTGCAATTCTTAATCCCACCATCCTTTTAAATAACACTTTCAACTCCAGTAAAACATAACGTCACTGTGGGAATGGGATGCAGAATATGAAATATTCTCAAACGTGTTTTCTTTGTGGTACAAATCATAACAGGAATAAGGGTCCAGCCTTCARATGCTACAGGGAGAGGAACTAAGAAGCTGCACAAACAGAATTTCTTCTTGAGGTTACTAAACAAATTGCCCAACATGTTTCTTTGGGACACATCCAATACTAAACAGGATCCTGAGTGAACAATAGCTCTGAGAGACAACCTCAGCAGATGCACTTCACTGAAATCAGAATTATGCCTTCTTTTTCTGAGAAATGAGAAAAATTTTAAGGCAATGATACAACTAGAGAAAATAACATTCCTTTCAGCAGTATTCTCCATGCAAAGAGCTAACAGTGCACTTCTCAGGCTGACGTTTAAAATCAGCTGCAATGCAAGCCTGAAACTTTATTTCCTTGCCATTTGCAATTACTCTTTCTCAGCAGTAATCAGTGGAGTATAGTCAAAGACTACCAAACACTGCTTGAGATGTTGGTATGATTTAACTAAAAGTAAAGTGCTKATCAGCTTTTGTTTCAGGGTAACTTGAAGGCTGGGAGGATTTGAACAAGGCTGTATTGCTGCCTACAAAGTGGATGAGCTCGTTTCTGAAATCCCCAGGTGCCTGSGAGGTGGAAGAGAAGCATCACTTTCAATATCTGAATAAATGCAAGCACACAATTCAAGTGTGTCCCTGCTCTTTGAWGTCAGGTACCAGCCAGAGCCATGAAACACAGCAGAGGCAGCCAGAGGTGAGGACTTTAAAGCAGGAACTGGAGTTAGAAACACTTCAGCTACAGCTCGTGGTAAAATTCAAAGCAGCATCATTATTTTATGACTAATTTCAGGGGGGTAAAAAGAAGTTATTTGTATTCAAGTATATYCACATATACATATGTGTATTTTTATATGTACAAATACAAATTTTTGAGGAAAAGAGGATCCTGTGGTTTTGCTCAGACCACATTTTAAATACTGCTGAAGGGAAGGTAGGCAGTATCCCAGGGAAAGAAGTTTCTGTTGACAGAATACTTGAAAGGCAGGCAGTGAGAATTGCCCATCCTCTCCCCACTGAACTGCTTTGGAGAACATGGGTGAGTGTCAGCYGAAGGGTCACTGCTGTTGTTTTTGGAGAAATATTTTCTTATTTCTCCTGCCTACTTGCCCAGGAAGCTTTAAATGGGCACACAACATCTTKCTCTGTGCATTCACTTCTACCTGACTGCTGGGAGGGTAAATTGGGGCTGAAGCCCTGCAGGGAGGGCAGCATCCCTCCAGCATCCTGCACTGTTGGGRAGGACACATAAAACACCTCTGGTCACTCTGGAGGGGGGTGAGGTGCCCTCCCTACAACCCCAGCATGCAGCTGACCCCAGCAGGCTCCTCTCCAAGGAATATTCCACACTGCCAGGGCAGCTGTTTTCACAGATCTGCTGTTTCTGTAATTTGTCCAGAGTATATATGGTAGGTTTTCAATGGGATTTGAGCTGCTAATGCTCTTAGGCTCCCTGGAAAATTCCAGTCCGATGTCTTGACATTTACAAAATTGATTTCATGCCACGACTGTTTTAGTGCCCAGGGTGTTGGGGTTTTTTTTTCCCCTTTTTTTTTTTTTTCTTCAGGAAAAACATAATATATGCTAAACTAGCAGAATAATTTTTATGCATTTTGCATATACAGCTTGCAGGAGTGGCTGGAGCAGACCCTGTACCCTGCAATGCTGTATCCAAGAGTAACAGAGCCAGGAGCTAAGAGGAGTTTTATGGTCCACAATTAAAACTTCCTAAGTGCTATCAATTCAATAGGTGAGATTGCTGCTACTAAGCTCATCTCTTKCTACAAAAATTAAATCCATGCTAAGTGAGCATGGCACCTTTCCTTTGAAAAACTCATTTACTCTTCTGGGTGTTTGTTGAGACTTGTGTACCATGAAAATAAAAAGTCATTTGAAGCATTTTATTGAAATAGCCTTTAGAATGTTTAATAGAAATGCACACAGATGTACCCAGCTCAGACTGCACTCTGCTAATTATCAGCTTTTTTTTCACAAAATTGCAGATGGTGGAACTAATCTTGTGTTTTTCACTTTTTGCCTATTTACCCAGGATGCAAACATCATGTAAATAACATCTTTTTTTTTATTTTTGTTTTGTGACATTATCACCATCCTTGAAGCACAAGCTTTAATCTACTTTCATTAATTAAGCAAGGGACCAAATTTTCTGCCTAGTAACATGTTTGGAATTCTGTGATCAAAAAACCACGATGACTTAAAAGATCAGAGGCAAAGCTAATAACTCACACTTCTGCATACAAACACAATTTCACATTGCCATAGGAAGCCTCTCGTGGCAGGAACCACAGGACTCCCTTTGCTCTTTCTGGGATTTATGCATTGGCTTTATTTCTGTCCAAGGCTGATTATTAAATCTTGGCATGTCTGGCCACCAGGGACATTTCTTAGTGGAGACAAACTAGAAAGGTTTTGGAATTGAATGCCACATGTTGGAGGCAGCTCGAGGATGGGAGCCAGTGTCCACACGAATTCCAATAAACCTCCTTATGAGACAAGCACTAACAGCATTCAGAGCTGGGGCTTTTCCCTTATAGATATTATTGCCAGCAGGTTTAAAAGTAGGTGTATTTTCACTGCCACATTTTACCAAGTTCAAATTGTTTTAAATAATTGGTACACAAATGATAAGTTATTTTCAATCACTTCTTTCAGATATCGGTGTCCTGATCACCAAGGGGTCAGGTCAGGGTGTTTTCTGTACATTCACAAAAGTCTCAACTGACACAATGAGATGACTGACACAAATTCTGGGTTTGCCTCTGCTGATCACCATTCTCTACTGGAAATGCAGTACTTAAAGCTGTTGGATTTTTTGTTTAGCTATTTACAGACTAAATCCTTGAGAGGTTAGTGCTGTGTATCTTGTACAAAACAGCTCTTAGCTCACTCTCTTGTAATAATTAACAAATAAGTTGGATATGCCAACCTTCTCATCACCCTGTGCCAGCTGTGCCATGTGTTCTATGGAAATGCTCATTCATTAAGGGCTCTCCTGCACTAAGCCCATGGGATTTACCCTCACACTTTATTTGTGCCATRGGCTATGCAAAATATGGCCTTTCCCAGGAATGTGAGCCAGAAGTGGCTCTGCAGCTTTGCACCCCCTATTTCAATTCACTCTCCCTGACATTTCCATGTCCTTTACTACAGTTTTCACAGGCAAAATATTCTCCCTGGAACATGGTCTGAAATTTATTTTATTTTATACCTTTTCATTAAAAACTGCTGGGAGACTCAGTGTAACACAGTATCCACCCATGACACCTGCATCTCAGCAGTAATTTGTATTCCAAGAATATCCAGTAATGTCACAGTTTTCAGTAGAAAAATTCCAGGGCTAGAGGACATTCTGTTAAACCACCAGATCAGATCTTCCTTTTCCTAGACAAATTCCCTTAGTCTGCACAGCCTCCTTGCAAATTAAATTCAGAACTAACCAATCCTGTTCTGATTTGGAGCACACAAGAAGAAAAGAAGAAATCTTCACGGTTTTCTCTGTGGCTCTGTCCCCATCAGGAGCCACAGGGATACACACAGGGGGGAGATGAGCAATTCTGATCCACTGACACTAATGTTAAAATCCAATTTTTCACAGGATCACARTCTGAAATGTAGCAGTTCTGCAGGACAGAAAGTCATTTTGGCAGGACACAGTTGTTCTTGTCAAAGTGCTTCTTGCATCTTTCTCACTCCCAAACCATTCTCAGCAGAGCATCCCACCACCTCAACTCCATGCTTGTTTGTTCCTTCATTCTTCATCTGCAAGGGGATTTTATGGGGAAAAGCTTCCAACAGACAAAAAGCCCATCCTGCCCAATGCCATCTCATGCTACCTGTTCTCACAGAGTAACCCTTGACATGATCAGCCAGCCTCCCACCTTCCAGGTCTCCTGCATCTCACCACTTCTTTGTGGCTAACTCTGAATTTAGCTGTCTGAAACTACCAAGTTGGAAAGYTGGTCCTAGAGGGGAGATATTTCAGTTCAAGGCAATTCATTTAATTCCCTCTTGGTGGATGTAAATTATTAGAGAAGGGACATTTAAAATATCATTAATGAAATCACAGAGATATCGTGCAAAAAATGTAAAACAAAATCCCTTAATTAGATATTAGATTAACAACTCTTAATAAACTTACATAAAGTTAGTCAATCAATACTCTTCTCTCTCAGTATCCCCAGAGCAATTAAAATTCAGTGCTCTGCAAGATCCATTTAATGATTTGGCAAGGTCTGTTTTGGAGCCATGTGGACAGGATCAGCAGCAGAACAGCCTGCATACATTGTACAGGATTCCTACTGCAGCAGGTTGGAGTCCTTCAAACRAAATGACTCACCAAGAGACCCATCTATTACATTTCAAGTGTTAATTGTTGGTATCATCAGAGGATTTGAGGCCACTCCATACAATTGGCATAATGTGACCACGATCATTAGAGAATCCATCACCTGCATGATCAGCCTGACAGTGGGGATCTTGCAAGGTTAAAACATGCACAACTTTACTTGCAGATRCTTTCTCAGAGGTCACAGGACTTAAACATGTCATTTTTCAATTCCTTACTAAATAGGAAAAAATAATTCACAAGCATCCCTATTTTACCTGCACCTCCAGCAGCTGCTGTGCAAATATAGCACTACTTTTCAATATTAAAGTGCTTATGGCTGAATTCAGCAGCCCCACTCTGGTCTTTTTTTAAAGCTGGTTTGAAGCATAAAAGTTMTTTAATTTGATATAAAGCCATCATTTAAAAAAAAAATAAATAAAAAGCTATAGTACTTTTAGGAAAAGCTCTTACTTACTAGGATGTGTGCTTGCATAAAGTCACTTGCTGTGACTCGGTGACAGTAAATATATTTTGTTATTTTGTTTATAGTCAGTTATTTCCTAGGTACTCWGCAATTATTAAGAAAAACATAGGCTTTATGTGAAGAGCATCCTGTCAGCTCAGCTCACTGAGCTTGTGGCAAAGGAACACTTTCCTAAAAGCCCAAAGTTGAAAGATATTCTATATTCTATGAACCTACACTTTAAAATTTGTTTCTCCCTGTCAGGGGGAAAGAATTAACAGAAAATTCACTGCTTAAAAAATAATTTGAAAATCAATGAAGGGCATGAAAATGCTCAATGTGCCAGTGGGAAAGATCCTGGGTGCATCATTGGTGTTGTCCATGTCCCAGTGCCACTGCAGCTCCTTCAGATCTGGAGCAGGAAAGGAAGAGTGCCACGGATATGAACACTCAGTTACCACAGTGAAAATGGCACTGAACTGAAAAATCAGGGGAGGAACATGGAAATAATTAATCTTCCTCCTTAGTAACATGTGGGGTTGTTTGGGTTTAGGGGGCTTGTTGGGTTTTGTTTTTCCCTTGGACAGCAGAGTTGATGGTATCTGAAGGTTTTCTGCAGTTCTGCCTTATTAAATCTGAGGTCAGTGGAGAACCCAAGGCAWCCCAGGATCTGAAGGCTTCTAGATGTAAGGGAACAGTGATTGGAGATAAATTGGCAGTGAATCATGCTAAAATATTTCAGCACTTAGCCTAACCTCAAGAGATAAACACAAATGGTGATTTCTTGATGTTTGATCCAAGACACCAGCCACAAAGTACTTCAGAACTTTTGCTTCTGCAAACTAAGCTGCTAAAACAATCTAGAGAATCACACATAATCATTTTGTGCTTTGTCAGGCTTATTTGAGTACTACTTTCATAAAGGAAGCATTTTCCAAAGGGGCTGTTGTCCTAGTTCCAGAATTAACTGAAAAATGACTTCTTTTTGCCTAATGCCTAAAGCCTAATTTAAACAGGAACACACTCCAGGTCTATCAGTTGAGAACAGGGAATATAAAACATGCAACAGCATTAGACAGTGAGTCTTATGGCAAAACTAGAAAGTATTTCACTGTTCTGGAACTAGAGGAAAATTGTTCCTCTTGTAGGCAGAAGCACCTATAAGGACTGGGCTTGTGGGACTCCTGGAGCTGATTCAAACTCAGAGCCATGGCTCCAGCTGCTCTGGTTTTGTCTGTACTCTCTCCACTCTGTCCCTTGAGCCCTGTGTCCCTTCAGTCACTCTGTGTGACCCAGCCAGAGCACTGTGCCYCTGTCACTTTGAAAGCTCTGTGTTTTCAGTAAAACACAGTCTCTTTTCAGAAACACAAGTACAGAAGGACTTTCCTTAGATCCAACACATCAGACCAAAGTTATTTTAAATAACAATGATGTCAGATTGCTGTGCACACAGCTAGAACTCCTTTATCAGAGCAGCAGTATAAAAGCCTAGAAATATAAATACAAAACCTAAAATATGCTGTAGTGTGAGTTTTGCACAGCCATAAAATGCAAAACACAATCCAGATATTATTTTTTATTACATTTAAATCACTCTTACAGAGGTATAAACTAAACCATAGTTTGGAAGCTGCCTAAGATGAGAGAAGCTTTTTCTCCTGTTTCAGGTAAAAGTGTTATCAATATCTGCTAGCTATCCTTATATATTCCCCAGCTTTATTCATTCAAAAAAAATATGGCCATTTAACTTCAGAAAAGATCTCACAGTTTTTTGCCTCTATTTCAAACGAATGCTTTAGGACCTGGATGTTTTGCTCTGCTCTGTGCTCAATGTCTTCTCTKACAGACCCAGGATCTCCAGTGAGATCATAAAAGTACAAAGCAAGAGCACCAACACCACCTGAGTGGGGATGTGTACAAGCCATACAAGCAGTAATAATTTATACGACCTTCCCTGCTGCTGATACTCTCAGCTCAGTTCTTACCCTGCTCTTTCCCTTCTCTGCAGGGAACATCAGAAGTTATTCATCTCCTGCAAGTTAAAAAAAAAACCCTTGAGCTCGCCTCAAATGCATCAGGGGATCTGTGAAAGTTTGTCACAGATTATGTGTCGATGTAGGCACTGTTACTTACAGGGGATATTATTGATAAAAGCTGAATATTTCATCTTTCTGCACCATCTCTAAACAAAACTGGCATTTACTTACCAGGAGGCTGAAAGTTCAGCCTTTCAATATTACAGCAAGGAAACACTTTGGCAATTTCTCTCTAAAGAAAGCAGGATCCAGGCCTCTCTCAGCTGTAGCCAGGGGAAGTCACAGAGCTCAGCCCCTTCCCAAAGGGCTCTGAAGCCCAGCTGTGCCCTGTGGCAGCTCCTCACAGAGCCCAAGGGACAACCAGGGGGAGCAGGGACAGCCTCAATCCTGCATTTCTTATAGGCCAGGTCCAACCCATCCTATTAGCTGCATGCAGGTGTTTCTGAGTGTGTTTGTGCTTTAATTATTCATAGCATCAGCTTCATATTTTATGGATTATTCTGCATCAGTGCTGGTTCTTGCCTCATGCATTATGCATGCACCTGAATCTGTTCTGATGGGAGGCACAAAAGACACAAAGCATGTCTCTCACCTGTGTGCTCCTGATTAGAAGGGAGTGTTTGTAACCCTGAGCCTGAACTGAATCCCAAATGTGTCCTCCTTTGTCCCRTAACTGCACATCCCCTGATGAACAAAAACACAATTTTTTATTCTTCTCTCTCACTCAAACTCTCCTAATTTTACTTTTTAGYCAATGTCAGCTTATAGCAAAACTATTTCCCTTATAAAACACACATTTTTCTGAGAGTATACCAAAAATCACAGCAAAGACCACTTTTAAAGTCATGTCTCTGAAGGAACCAAAGCCATCCAGTCTAAGGTCTCTAAGCACAGCACATTGCAGTTCACTCCAAGAGGCATCAAGATGTGGGGTAACACTCTTTTCAGCATGCTAAATGCACTTGGCTGTTGAAAAGACTAATTACTCAGAATTTTGAGGAAGAATCCAAGCAAAAGTTGCTGTGGGGGTTTTGAATTGCTCATTGTTTCTTTGTGCCTCACACCTTGTTAGCAATGTCGGATTCCTTTCCTCTCTTTTCCAACACAGCTAAATGACAGACTGTCTTTCCCACAGGGCCCCARCTTTTAAACAAATCAGACATTCTCAACGTTGCCCTGGTCAAGGAGGARACGATTTTGTGGCACAAGGAAAATTCAGATTGGATGGGGACACAGTGATGCAGAGCAATGTGGGCTGGTACTGCTCCCCCCCAGACTGGCACCTGGGCAAGGGCTGTGCCCCCTCACCTGCCCCAGGGACCCTCCTTCAGCCCAGTGCCACAAGGGGGGTCTTTCCTTCTCCCTGGAAATCTAACTTGCCACTAAAACTGCCAATACAGCTCCAGCAAGGGACAATCCAGGAAAGAGTTCTTCAATTGCAGAGAAATATTTTAGGAAAAACGTACCAAAATTATGTAAATAGATTTAAATAGCTTCCCACACCCAGAGCACTGAGTTCTGAGCATGRAGAGGAGCCTGGAGCTAATTATAACCAGCTGACAACAGCCCTGGGTGGTACCAGACAATACCCAGGATGCTGCCTTCGAGACACTGAGTGTTAACCATGGAGAGAGCACTCCCTGTGGTTTGGGTGTTATTCTTCCCCACTGCTCCCAGCAGGACTCTTAGCTGCCTGCACTGAGGTGCCTGACAGGTTTTCTCCACTATCCTAGCTAGTCTCCAGCTGGTGTCTGCAAACCATGAGGAAATTATGTCACTCAACCAATTTCAGACCCTATTTTTAATCCAATTTAAATAAACTAARCCTGACCTGCCTTCCCTGCTATGTTCCCTTATTTGTCAGGCTGACATGAATCTCAACATGGTTTCATCAAATGATAATTTTTTTTTCCAATCACACTTAGGAAACAGAAAAAAAAATTAAAAATAAATCTGTGCTTCTACTCATGGAAGCCTTGAGTGAACAGTCTCCTTTGTGCTGTCACCTTCCTGCTAGCAAATGTGCACAGCCTTGCTCYGATGGTGGCAGTGATTTGCACCAGTCCCCACCAAAGGCAGCTCTCTCCTCTGCAAAGGCACGTTTTGAGCTCACTGTTGGCAGCACCTGAGGACACAAACTGCTCTCCAGCCTTCCAGGGCCACCCTGCTCTTCCCTCACTGAGCTGCCTCACAATTTGTTCCCACCCCTGTATTCTGCAGTGTCTGGATATCCCCTACTAGYTTTGACTTTGAGCTCCAGTTCCTATTGCTGTCTGTGATCTTGCCTTCTGTCRTTCTGGACTGTGCTTTGTCAGGGCTCCAGACATTGCCCCATCCAGGCAGCCCTGAGTCTGAAAACCCCCACAAATGGCCTCAGTGTTCCCATTAAGCCTCCTCATGTGGAGGAGGTCTGCTGCACACACAATTTAATAGAGACTTCATCATTTTGACAGGCCACACCCATATCTCTTCAGCAAAACTTGCAGATGACTTGGGAAGATTTATCCATAAATTCAAAAGTCAACACATTTTGTATAATAGTTTAAAATATTGTTTGAAGGCAAGGAAAGGTTTTTAAGCAGAGGCTTTTAGGGAGAACATGACCTCTTCTACATTGAAAAATTTAGGATCCTGCTAAATAAACCTTCTCCAAGAATACATGAATTGGGTATTTTCTCCTTAAATGTTTTAATGGCAGAGAAAGTTGCTACGTGCCAACAGACAACTGAGAATGATGCTGGCAAAAATGACACTTAAGGAAACAACTTTTGGTGTGTTTCAAATCCCACTGAAACCTGAGCACTGCTCATAACACAGACACAGGAAATAAAAGGAGCAAGGGAGACCTGGAATAAACAAACATCTTGGTTTGAGGAGTCCACCTTGCCCAGKGAGTGCTGATGGCCAAACTCAGCTCATGTACACAACCTCTGGAACATCCAGCAGGGGTTTCACAAGTTGCCGTTTAACTTTTGCTATCCTGTCCAAAAGAAACTCTTCAATAAMAAGGAAGTGTTTTAGGAAAGGTGACTGTGACTCACCCATCCCTCAAAAAGGGCCATATTGAGGGGGTTTTAGCAATGCTGATGTGGAGGGAAAGCTTGTGCCCAACTTCTTCCTTTTCTGCAGTAATCCTCTCAGTCCCTCATTAGACACTCGATCTTCATTTATATAATTGTGTGAGGTAACAATGGTTTCTGCAGCACCAATTATGACATTTTAATTAGCTGGCCAAATGTTCCCAATCCTGGATTTTTACCTAATTAGTATATTTTGAGGTTTGAGCACTATCCTCATTACCATAAAAATGTTTCTAATAGTGCAAACTTCARAAGCAGGTGGAAGAAAAACAAAAGACTGTCAGAGAGCTCAGTAGGTTCAGAATGAATATTTTACTCTTGGTATCAGAAGCATCAAGCACCTGCCTTTCCAGATAACATGAACTGGATCTCAGCTCTCCTGTATCCAACTAAGATAAGGCAAGGAGTAAATATCCTACATTTGGATTTATAGAGCACTTTTTATCTCTGAAGTGCTTTGCAGGCATTAACCACATAATCATTAAATATTGATATTTGCATGATTAATGCTTTGTTGTTACATTATATGAGAATAAAGATACAAATGCTGGGAGGAGKGATCTGCCTTGGAAGTAAGCCACGAATCTGGGCAAAGCAACTCTGTAGCTTGTGTTTCAGATCTGCTCCTAAGGAAAACCTGGCAGCTTTGGAAGCAGAACTGTGGGCAGAGTGATCCCTGTGCAATATCCTCWAGTTCACTTCTCCCTGTGTCAGTAATTCATTTTAAATTAAAACATTATGTCTAGATGGACCATTTCCCACAAGAAGCATTCTTTCAGGATTTATGCAGCACTAAGCCTGATGCATCTCAGGTCAGCATCCTGGTTTGGGAGTTTTATGGCCCCCATCAGCATCACATCTGTAATATTTMCTTTTCTACAGCAAAGGAAAAGGAGAACAACTGCTTACAAGACATTTTTCTTCTCTCTGAGTTTCAAAATTTCTGGAGTGGTCTATTTTGTGACTTTGGACACAACTGTTTTTTTAGTCCATTGACTACAGAAGAGAGAAATAAACATTAAAATTTTTCTTCACTTTACTAATAAGTTTCTTACTTGTTACTTAACAAGGACCTGCTGCACCAAGTTAGCAAGGAATGAGGAGCAGAGCCTCAGCTGTTGTGATTYAGAACAACTTTGAGAGAGCTATTCCAATTTACCACAGCTGAGGATGCAGTCCCAGAGGGTCTCCTTGATATTTGTTTCTCTACCTCACATCTCTGCTAGGCCAGAAAGTTCCTGGTTTTCATTAATACACTTCCCACAAGAGTTACACAGAGGTAACAAATGAAACTCAAAAAGATTCTTTCTAATCGAGTTGACCTGCTTTATCCAGCATCTTTCCCCTCCTTTTAATATCCTTTTAAGACTCCTTCAGTGTATGAAGAGCCCATTTAAGCTAATAATGACTTGAAAAGAAGCAACCAAAGATTTTATTTTTTTTTAATTTAGCATTTAAAATTCCTTGGAAAGTTTGTTCATTGTCAAATACAGGTGATTGTGCTGGAATTTTTAATACTTGGCCTGAAAGAAATTTTTTTCCTTCTTCCCAATGACTTTAGCTTCTGAAAGTAGGAAGAATTAAGGAATGCAGCAAAGTGAAGAAAGAATACAGATTTCCAGCTTATTTAGATAGCAGGTGAGTGCTCCTATCAGAAGTGACTGACACTTTCTGCTGTATCAATTTACAAATGGTTTGCTGCCTTACCCAGCCCAGAGCTTGCCCTTCCCTGGGGAAGCTCAGAGGTGGCTCAGTTTGGGGCTGTACATGGGAATCCACAGCCTGCAGGAGGCCCTGCTGCAGGAGCCATGCTTGTCATGGCACACCAAAAATGCCTTTTGTATTATTCCTCACATGAACTCCCTTCCTTCAGYTTTTATGCATCATCAGATTCTGGCTAGAGGTAATAGACACACTTTTATTTTTATGATAAACCATAAAAATGTGTCACAGCTAGCAGACAGCCAGACACAGCCACTGAAGTAATGCAGCAGAGGGATGGTAGCCAAGCTCTACCAGCTCTGTACCATATTACTCATTATTGCAAATACCCTCTGATGGCAGCACCTCACACTCTTTTCCCTTAGTTTTTAACAGGCAGGACACCAGCAAACTGCAAWCTCCCTGCACTGCTGGAGAGGTGTTTGCTGGTATAAACAGCAGGGGCTTGATGAGCAACCCAAAAGTCTCCTCTGAGCAATGAGGAGGCAGGCAGGGAACGTGTCCAATGAGTAACTCACTCCAGTGAGCACTTCCCTGGCTTTCCAAGCATTCTCCAGCAGCAAGCAGTGCTCAGGGTTTACCTCAGGCCAGGACAGAAACCCTGCTCACCCACAGCAGGCACAGAATGAGCCCTGCACTGTGCTGGAGGAGCAGTCCAGCCATGGAACATCCTCTGACACACAACAAACCACGAGCCAGTCTCCACTGACTTAAATCAGAGCAGCCTGTTGCATGCATTCTCTCTACCTACTTCWTTTCAGGGCAATGGAGTGCTTGAAATGATTTTTTTACATTTATATATTATTGGTAAGTAACCCAGGTTGCTCAGGCTCCACCACTGTTCATGGAAGCCCCACTCTGGCCAAGGGCCATGATCTGTACCAGCCCTCCCAGAGGGGCTTGGCTCTGTGATGATTCCATTGGGAACTGGCCTAGATCATATTTACAAACACTGAGACCAGTTTTGCATTTCACAAGGAGATTTCTAAATGCAAACCAAGATCTCAACGAGCTCATTCTACACCCAGGGATGCAGATCCTGAAGGATGCAGAGCAGCCCTCCTCTCATGTGCAATCACCACCAGCACCAGCCAAACAACTGTTATTATTATTACTATTATTACTATTATTATTGTTATTCAGAGTCACAGCATCAATTTCCCAACAAAAGATATGTCATTACAGCTTGCTACAATCTTGGCACCACCACA
The DNA here is from genome assembly GCA_902810485.1 of Alauda arvensis. Lineage (NCBI taxonomy): Eukaryota > Metazoa > Chordata > Aves > Passeriformes > Alaudidae > Alauda > Alauda arvensis. Next base: position 1,621,885 of record CADDXX010000142.1, read on the forward strand.
CGGTGCTGATGTTATTTTTGGCCTGATAACAAAGGCCRAGGACAGCTGTGGCACAGTTCCTGATCTCAGTGATACCAGCCTGCTGCAATGGGAGATGGAAGGAGACACCCATGGGCAAACAGMAGAAACTGAAAAGGACAGAAAAGCMMATYCTATCRTATTTTGGGGGCAGGGAGTTGGCAGGACCARTGAAAAATGATATTTATATTACCAYTTAACAACTRAAKGAAAATACAGAATTTATRARAGTTTGCTTCTAAGGGTTGTGGCAGACTCTGATTCACAGCCCTGAGAGCAGGGCTGGTCTGCAGCCTGTCCATGCTGGCTCCCTGTGAACTCCTGCAGCCAACAAAGCTTAGCAGGACCCCCTTCCCAATCTATTCATGTTGGAACAGTCTGGAAAAGGAATGTGAAACTGGTTTTAAGGGGAAATTGTGCTCTGCAATGCTGCAGTGACAGCAATGCTAAACAAAACATGATTATTCTTTGACCTTTGGTGGGGCTTTGGAATTTTRTATTGGGTTTGGGGTTTTTTTAATGCATAGAAAAGAAGTTTGAAGAGTGGGCTTTGGAAAGACTGCCTTGAAACAGTTCCCCTTCCCAGAGAGAAGAGTAAGAGGWGAAAGTAGCAGTTTGTTAATCTCAGTTTTCAACAATTCATTTATGGCCCCAAAGAAGGCATTTCCTCAGAACTCTGCTGGTCAAGACTGCAGAACATCTATTTCTAACCTTTGTCAGATATACCCAACATGTAAATCATCCTCAGTGCACAGAGAATTAAGGAGAATCAATAAATGGCAGGAGAAGGGCAGGAGCACTGCAAAGTTTAGTTGCACTAGGAATATAATATAAAATGTCCCTTGTATTAAAGCCAACATACTCTACTTAGAATCTAGTTCTGAACTTCCAGAGTCTTGTTTTGATCTACAGCAATTAACATTCATCATTAAAATCTATTATTTACAAACACGCATGTTCTAAAAGCAAGACATTTTTACACGTGGAGGGAAATGAAATATTTTGTAATGGCAGAGTGTTTGTATTGGTTATCCACATCTGCCTTTCTATGACAGCTTTATCCTGTTAGCACATTTAAGCACAGTGTGGCTGTGATTTTTGCAGCACAGCWCATAATCAGRCATCCCAGCTGTGGGAAGCTGTTCCATTGCTGCAGATTTACCCTGTGGCTCTCCACAAAGACTGGGGGGGGGTAATGCCAGGATTTGTTCTACCCAACTGCTCTGTGTGACAAGGATGAGGCTTGTGTGATGGGAGCTCAATAATATGATTTTAGCAAAAAGATTATTTATTTATATTTTTTTTATTTTGCCTTGGATTGAAACATTRCTTGGGGCTCAARTATTTTWAMAATTAYTTTCATTCTGGCCACCATTTTTATRCTTCCTTATGAAGAAATTAAAACTAAATGGTATCTTTTACCTTTTCACATCTCAAAAAAAAAGGCCCCATCCACAATTTTCCTAGAAAATATTGGTTGGGGAAAAATAAGCTAATTTCCCTAAAACTATTAAAACCAGYTGACATTTTTACCATCGCCAGTAATTATGCAAATTTCTTTGAACCAAGTTTTATCTGGACACAACAGACTTAGTATTTTGTCTACCCCCTCAAGAGCATTTTAAATGGCATTCCACAATTTGYCATCCATTTCAAATTCACAGATTTTTAAATGCTGTTTTTCTGAAATTGTTTTTCACAGCTTCTTTGCATGAGCTATAATGAGCCTCTGCTATAGTGTTTACCWCTTACAGAAAATAAGAAGGAGCATCAAATAAAGGTAAAATAAAACCCTAATATTGCACATTTCTCCTCAAGTGACTTGAGATGAACACCTCTGACTGCARGCATAGTGAAGCACTACATCATTAGGACCTCATTTTGAAGAACTTTGGTGTTTAATATTTAAATCTCAGTAAAATAAATTATGTTTATATATGCCAGAGCAATTATCCCATCAAACAGAGGTGCTTTCACACAGCTCAAGTATATGTAACAGTGGTAGGCTTTTCGTATTTTTAATACAGTTGGAATAATTTATTTTAGTAGCTATTCAACAGGAAAGAAACACTTCATGCTGCCATTTCCAACATCCTTAAAGTATTATTTTTAAAACCATCTAAAGAATTCAAAAGCGGGGGCACAATTCTCTGTTGATTACATTTTATAAGTTGTTATAAATTTTTTATAAAAAGGAATTGCTTGCTATTAAATACTCCAGGGTTTTAAAGTTATTTCTATAGAGCTATTTTTAATTTCTACACACACACACACGAAAATAGCTACGTTAAAGGACGCAGCAAAGTCACCCAATTGAAAGTTAGCACATGCCAGAATTAGAGAGGCCTGAGAAATATTGCCTCTGTCATTTCTGTGGGCAGCTTCYCTGCTGCAAGCAGCACCACAAACCCAGGATACCACTGAGAAGCTAGAAATTGAACCAGAAATGCTGGGGGGAAGAATTAAGGTTCAGTGGGCAACCTGACATCTCACAGTTTCTGATTTTGGAGGGCAGCATGGCAAATCCATTGGCTCTCAATTTGGAAGACTGTGAGAAATTAATAAACCATCAGCTAGTGCTATTAAAATTGTATTTCCCCAGCTATTTCCTTCAGCTCAGCTGTCCCCAGTGGCACTGGGGGATGGCACAGGAAGGGTAGGGGTGGGATGGGAGCCCAGCAGCTCCCTTCACACTGGGACTGCTGCTCTGCCCTGTAACACTGCAGTGTTCCTSCTGCTACTTAGGCTAAATTGAGTTTTGGCTCTTCAGAGAGTTCCATATTCACATATTAATTAGGGTAGATRCCATAAATTTCTTGGGGAATACAAGAATGTGGAAGAGAAACAGCAACTTGTAAGAGCTTATAACCCAGTTAACTGAAATACACTGAAGAACTGTGGCTTTTCTGGAAACCCAGGGGCTTCCACTTAAATATCAAACCCCTTCTGTGAAAGTCAAAGACATTTGACATAGTTTATAAAAAATTTAAAAAGTCTTCTCWACTGGGCAACCTCTGTCAGCAGGCTGTTTTCTGCACTCCAAAAACTCCTGARCAAGTTTCCACTTCCCATACAAACACTTCCATGCTCTTTGCAGAGCAATAAAAAGGTCCAGACTGAAAATCAATTCCATGAAAACCCTCTCCAGCTGGACGTCCCCCCATGCAGAGCATGCCAAGACCTGGCACAGCAGGCAGGTTGCAATTARCATGTACCACGACTGTAATTAGATTAAAATCAACAGGAACAGGAATTCAATTCAGCTGCACATTGTTGAATCCTTAGCAAAGTGCTTGATCACACACTCCACACCAAGGAAGAGCACAGGGCAGTCTTGACAAAAGAGAAGTCAGACCCTTAGTTTGAAGATATGCATAAGATTAAGATGCAAGAAAATATATCCTTCTTCC
>CADDXX010000142.1:1625752-1726788 GCA_902810485.1 Alauda arvensis
CTGATGTGCAGCAAAAAGCAAGTAGAGCTATCAGGGCATGGCTCAAATCACAGGCAGGGGCACCAAACAACACATCCCATGGATTCAGARCTCCTCATCTGAGAATTATCTTACTTGATGCTTATTCCCAATCTGCCTTGAATGATTAGGAATCATTCTTCTCCTAGCATGAGGAAAGATTCTTGTCTAACAACAGCTGCATCTAATCTCTGTCCCCCAAACAAAAGATTTTTAAACAAATTAAGTAAAATCCACTTGGATTTGAACATGAATTAACTTTGTAATCAGCCTCTGCAGTTTTTCTTCACAGCTCTGTATTTGTCCTACCTGCACTCCTGTTRTCTGAACACCTGAATCCAAAGATGCTGCATTTTTGRGCAGCTTCCATGAGCTTTTCCARGTGCAGCACTGGCACATCTCTGCAYGTCCATAGGCTCCCCCTTGGAGCTGCCCAAGCTGGGCTGGCTCCCTGCACACCCACTGAGCCCTCTTCAGGCAAATGCTTGGCTGAGGACTCATGGCAAGGTGTGAAATGCTCATTATTTCCACACAGCACTTCAGAACTCACATTTTATACCTGCAGTTTTGATGCAATGAGTACGAAACTAAGCTAAAATTCAGCAGTGAGCACAGACATTTAGGAATTTCTAAGACTCAAATTTCTGTTCTTTGAAAGTCTGAAGGTTGGGATCAGGCAGAAGAGCCCCAACAGATACATCCTGAAGTCGAGAAACAACTTCCAGCAAAAGGTAGTGGCTCTTCCCATGGTCATATCTGCTCACACTGAATTTCATCTGCCATTTTATTGTCCAGCCACAGGCAGGAAAGGAGGGAAAGGTTTAATTTTAAAGAGTCTTTTTCTGAAACAAGTTTTCCTGAGTGCACCTGGGAATGATGGATAACACACAGACCAAGCTACAGCTGCTGYARCCAGCAGCAAGGTCAGAGTGCTGAGGAGCCAGTCCCCAGCAGGAAATGCTGCTCTGAGTTTTATTCACTGGGACATCATTGTTAATCTATCAGTTACATCTTCATGTACTTATTTACTGTGCACCCTTGTTRTTTCTTTATTTGATCTTCTGCACACTGATGTTTCCACAGCCACTAAAGGTCAATGTTAATTTTAAAAGCAATATTGAATGAAAACAGCCAAGTGAAATAAAGGAAGGCACTCTGTCACMTGCACAGCTCTGGATTTTAAACTGTTGGAAATAAAACAATATATTCTTTCCCCACTAAACGAGCACCCTTGGGCTCACTAGACATAACAGTAGAGATCACTCTTTTTTATTCTTTTTGCTTTCTGTTTGCAGCACTGACAAGGCCAGGAAAGTGCTTATTAATGAAAAATACAAATCAGTGTTAATGTTACTTTTTTTTCCATCTGTCACACACCTCTTTTGAAACAAGCCTGGGCTGCAGAGTTTGCAGCATCACACAGGCCTCTGAACACCCTGCCTTCCAGGAAAGGATGTTTTTCTGAGTTGGCACGAGGTGGTTGCTGGAGGAATCCACCACACAGCAAAAAGAAGGAAAATTCTTCGACCTAACCAAACAAAATGGATCACAACTTGTGTATAGAGAAGAGTGACTCGAGATGCCAAAGAGCTGAAAGACAGATTTCAAGTCTCTGTGTATAAATATCTATAAATTTATGTATCTGGCCTTACCCCTGCTGAAAACACTGTAGTGAAACAGCTGCTGGTGTGAGGCAGCAGAATCCAAATACCCAAATCAGGCATCCCTGAGACAAGARACAATCTTTGGTGAGCTCTGAGAAACACCAGCAGAACCCCTGGGCAAGTGATGGGCAGAGAGCCAGCCTGTCCTTCACACTGCATCCTTGGTTTTGTTGTTTGGGGTTTTTTACAACCAGAGATGAGTGAAACCATCTCTGCCCATGGATTTGCAGTGAACACCATCTGGCCATACAGCTTTGTACAGGTAATTATCAGTCAGTACCCTAGATACATTATATTCTCATCCAGGTATCACACCATAAATTTAAAGGATCAGKGCTGGAAGCACTGGTGAAATGCTCATTTATCCCTATAGATTCAGTATTTCTCTTTACTTCCTAGCACAGGTATTGCTAATCATGGATATTTGAGTAGCTTATAGTTAAAAAAAAATAAAGTGGTTTCAAATAAGAAACCAAAGACTTGGAAAATCTAAAGGAAATAAGACACAAACTGTGAAATGCCTTGTGCTGACAGGTTATTATCATTATTAATGGAAGAACAGGGGAAAAGAGTACATCCTATATCAACCCAGACTRTATCTCTATTAGGTATCTACCATAGGCCTTAAGATTTAGGACATGACACAGGAAGACTGAGAGGCACATTGTTCACAAAAATGTGACAAAAATGAGTGTCCCCACAGCAATTTCCTCAGTTCCTCAAGCCTGTGACAGCACATCCACCTCTGGAAACACACAGCTCACAGCAGAGCATGGCCATTAAAAACATGGGCAGAGCTCAGAAACAGACCTTATGAGAATGCTGTAAAAAATTTCTCAYAGGTTGGAAGCATATTCCTCATTCCCAGGGGGATTTATATTTCTTACTGGTGTSCCAGTATCCAAAGCACCACTTGCTCTAGTGTTAACACCCTGCTTTTATCTGAGCACACCGTGATAGAAAAGCTGACTGGATCCAAGTAAAATCTGTTCCATTGCCGTGGAATGCAAAAAGATAAAATAACATCCTCAAAGGGCACCTCAGAACTTYTGCTGACTTCCCTGGGATTTGCCTGACAGAGGAGAGACTCTCAGTGAATACAGCCCAACTTCTCCCTCCCTGCCTCCCTGAACTCTTCCATGGAGAGCAGACCCAGGTGTGTGTGCCCCAGGGAGGGGCACTGGGGCCACAGCAGTGCCAACACCCCCAGGGACCCCTCAGGTTCTCCAAAAGCCACTGCTGACACCTCCCAGCCCCCAGCCTGCAGGTACAAAATACAGATTTTTATTTTTAAAGTACAGGAAGAATTCACAGCAACATCTTGGCCCCAGACTGAGCAGCAACTTGCTCATACTGGAGTAGAGGCAGGTTAATGTTTATGGTGGAACTGTGGTGTGATCCAGCCCAATTCCAGCACCCTCATCACAAACACCTGCTGCTCTTTGATCTGAGTAACTCAGTTTCTCCATCTGGGAAAATACAGGGAATACTGACTGAAATCCTCTGGGTACTACATCCTTCCACCCAGTGCCCAAAATGCATGCCTGTGTCAGTGACAGCTGTAAAGAAAGGATAAGTTCATTCTGACAAAAAGGATTTCTCTCTTCACCCCCTGCAGGACACTTTATGGAGGTGGAGCAGAGGATGACTGAATGGGGAAGAGAAAAGAAAACCCAGTATATCACAAGAACAGAGGATCTGGTAGAGTTCAGCATGATAGTTTCACTTGTATGACTTTGCTCCCCAGAAATTTTGCAATACCTGTCCATCCATTCTGAAACAGACACTAATTTTCAGGGTATATTAACAACCACTTTCATATTAGGCTGATCCCCAAGGCTTGTTGTTGTTCTGTGGCTTGCACAATGTATGTTTATATACAGAAAGGAGGAGCTGCCACTTTTTGTAGTAACTGGTTGGATGATCTTGAATTTTTTTGTTTGTTTTTCTATGAGGAGGAACATACGGCACTGAGAAAATAAGTGCACCATTAAAACATCCTGTGTATAGTAAAAGCAGTGATTTTAACTAATTCTGACAATTCAAAATCCTATTTGAGCACACATAGCCATAAATGCCCATTTCAAACACTGAGTTGTTCCAAAAGTAAATAAAGCAGATCTCATTCTCTTCTCACGGTAATTTTCACAGATATAATTCTCATTACTCAACTGAATTCATCCCTGATTTAGAGTGATGTGAGTGAGAATTTGGGTCCATTTTCCTTCCAAGACAAATCTCCTGAGTGGGTGGCATTCTGCAGTTGCTGTTCACACTGAGTGCTCTCTATTTGTAACCTCCATGACCTCAACATGATGGACTTGTAGTTCAAGCTCAAGATTCAGGCCCTAAACAAAAGCTTTTCAATTTCAAAACCAGCTGTTTGTTTGTCCTAGCTGAATGCTAGGACAGACATGCTTTAACAGATGCAAGGTACATTACTTACACAATTTTGTGCAGATGTAAATTACATCTAAGGGGCAACAGCTCTTCAAAATGCTCTCTTGTCTTCCTTGGCCATGCAGGACTTKTAAAGCTCACTGTGGGCTATGACCAAGTACTTCTGCATTTCCAGGTCAGGCTGGGACCTCTCAAATGCTGGCATTGTTAGCCATGAGATTGAATCAAATGCAGGAGCAGAAGTATCAGACAGCTCCTGACACCACAAGGGATTATCAGAGAAAAACAAAACACTACAAAAATAGCTGCATGGGTGTTGGTTTGAAGACATATGGCACGCCACAAGAGCCTGCATTTCCCAGGGAAATGGAAAGTTCTTTGAATCATGCTTTTGTATTCTGCAGAAAAAAAAAAAAAATTAGGAAAACTAAAAGCTGATTATGCCTCTGTCATCCACAGTCAAGAAGGCAGTCCTCTGTGCTAAGAGAGAGCAGCTGCTCTAGATGTTTTGAACAAGAGCTTCCTGAGAAGCAGAGGAAATGAGACAGGCCCTGCCTGTGAGGGGAAATGCAGAGCTTTTAGTCTCAGGCTCTGTTGCTAAGAGGAACAAATGTTTCTGTCCATGATGCCAAGTATAAAAAAAGTTTGAAAAAAATACAAAGCACTAGAATATCCTATTTAAACAGTTTAAATGAATATTAGTCCGAGATTTACCCTTCAAAATTTAAAATGTTTTGAATTTAGGGACCTTAAAAATGTGTCAGAAAGTCTCTGATAGCTGGCTAATGTACCTTCCTGATGGCTCCTGGCCAGGGCAGCTGCTGCTCCTGCTGTTTGTTAGGATTTGCACTGTCAGGTGAGTCTAGAGCTCTGAAATCAGCCAAGATGTGCAGATCCCTCCACACAGGTAACCACAAAGATGGGAACCACACACAAATTGGGGATTGGTGCATTACTGCATTTCCCTTCCTCTGGAACATTTCTTTTAGGGAAGGCTCATGCAGCTTTCACTTATCTGCTTCTCCTCTTTTGTAGGCAAATACCCAGAGAAGGTTTTGTGCAGGAGGAAACTGCACTGAGATGTATCACACTTGATTTGTTGATGCTGTCAYGGAGTTAAATACCCATTTGCTGTTGTTTTCATCTGATTTGTTTGTCAAAAAAATGAAGGGCTGACGTTCTTCTAAAATAATAGTCAATTTAATAGGACACAGTGGTGTAAATAGACTTTCTCTCTTCCTTAAAAAAAAAGCAATAGCTATGCCTGTGTTTACTCACAGAATTTCAATGATTCAAATGCTTTTTTCACACACACTCAGCATCCAGTGAAGTCCTCAAGGGCAGGTCTGTGTTCCAAGGACATATGGTAGTAACCCAAAATTTCTAATTTCTGCTTTTCCTTATGCTTCCTATCTTCTGAAAGAGGAAGCGAAACCCACAAGACTGGAATAAGGCAACAGCAAGAAGTCACACAAATGACCTGAAAGTCCCTTGGTTTATTTTCTTATATAAATAAATGTAAGGCTTTTTCTGGCTCGTGTTCTGKCAGTGCCCTAGTGCCCAGCAACACATTGCAAAACTCTCAAAAAAAAAATGGAAATGATCCATTTCCATCACAGTTGAAAGTTAAGCCTGTGATGTTGCAYCCTGTCTTCAACATCACCAGGAGCAGGTTTCTGTTTCCTTTATGTGAGGGGTCCTACAGAGCAGGGTGCACCCATTGCCACACTCATTTCAGTGACAGCAGTACTGGGTGTATTTGTCCCTCCCTGTAATTCATTGTCCCCTCAGCCCAGTGCATTYCCAGCTGAAGAACAAAGGGTTAGAGGGCTGAGCTTCCTGCTCTTGTGAGCTCAGTGTGCTTTGGCTGTGAACCCCAAGCTGCCATTTCCCTATGCCACACAAATGCTGTGTATCTGTCAGGATGGGCACCAGATTGTATTTTGATAGCTCCCACGTCAGTGGAATACTCTCAGCCAAAAATATGGATGTCTGGCAGCTTGCTTCTCCTGTGTCCGGTCCACAAAAACATCCATTTCCATTTRTCCCCAAATCTCAAACTTCAGTAGTGTATTTCAAAAGCAGAAATACCAGATTTTTGYAATGATTGAACCAGGACATGAGCAGGTTGCTGGACTCTAAAACAGGCACAGAGAGACAGCAATTAAACCAGAATGAGAGAACAGGGCTGGGACTATTCCATCTGATGGCAGGCTCTCAGACTGGCTGTTCCTTGGGGTTTGGGTTGGGTGCAGGCAAAGGAGAATGGGACAGGAAGCAATAGTATGATACTGACCCAAAGCAAGCCCATGCCCCCAGTATTTTTGCACATTAATTACTGTGAAAAATGCCTTTTCCTGCAGCAGAGGACAGCAGCCTTTGGACTGTCTGTTCCATCAGCAGCTCCTGTGCCAGGGCTGCCCCACGTGATGACAGACTGGCAGCAGGGCTGGACAGGCACAGGGGCTCCTGATTAATACACAGACTCTGCTGGAAAACAAAATGATCCAGAGGCACTCAGGGCAGCAGGATCTCTTAAGAGGGAACTTTCCTACCATTGTGCCCAAGGTAACCTCACTGGACACAGCTGGTGCCCTGACAAGCTGCCATCTTTTCCCACCTGTGAGTTATCCCTGCATTTCTCCTTCAGCTGAGCACTTGCAGTGCAGAGCTCCTCCTCTGCAGGTCACAGACACAGCCAAACCCACTGCACACCTCTTACCCTGCCCAGGAAAGCAGCAATCCCCCAGCAGGAAAAGCCACCCAGTGCTGACTCATAGCATCCAACACAGCCAGATAAAAAGCCAACAAGCTAAAGCTGCATAACCTCATGTCAGCTTAGTGCTGGTGAGGCAGATCAACCTCCTTTTCATTCAGGATCCCTAATCCAAGCCAGCAAGCACAGATGTCTCCTAATACRTCAGTGAATCAGACTTTGCAGTTCCTTCTCTGGGAGGCTGACACATGGCACCCCAGGGAAGAGTCTAAAAGGAGCTGTAAACTTTAATACACTGCCACATTAGGTGGCATCTGTGCTCCCTGGCTGGGCTTGTTTATTTATTTATTTATTTATTACACCACTCTAATRTCTGCAGAACTCCAAGTTCAAGGAAATTTTTTTATTTTAAACTAACCAAATCTAAATAGCACAGCTGCACTTGAAAATGGCAAAACCAGGGTAATTTCAATACTAAAGCTGCCATTTGTTTGTATTCCTATAATTTGGCTTTTCTGTTAATTGTTTATCTCAGAAAATCCAGCACTCACTTATTCACAGAGCATTTTATCTGCATTTTCTAGTTTGGATTGCTTTGTGTCATGGATGCAGCACAGTTTTAAACCGAGAATTTCAAGAGCTCTCTGTAGTCAAGGATAATGGATCATTCTCAAATTTAGCAGAGCTCAGTTAAAGCCATAACCACTACCACTACTACATTTTTTTYCTGCTCTCAATGATGCATCATTAAAGCAGAATGTGTTCCCAGSCCTTTAAAGGCAGAATTTAAATCTTGGCCAAGGCCCCCTCGGGAGTGCAGCTCTGGAAAGGCAATGTATCTTGTACTGTCCCATTGATCACTGTGATCTTCAGTGGGACTGCACACAGGTGATGTGCATGAAGATCATAGCAGTGCTGCAGAGACTTTTATTCCTCTTAGGCAACACCTCACGGTCATTCTCTGCCACCCCTGTCAATGGAACAATRCTGGAGCATTTCTTTGTCACCTGCTGGGAAGTATCTTTGTGCCAGCAGTGACTCCAGTGACTTCACAACTCCACATCCAACCTCTCAGTGATTCTGTGTCTCTTGACACGTCCTGTACAAACCTGTGTTCCCAAAGACACGAAGTGACAGCGCTCCCTGAGCTGCTGCTTCATGAAAGGATGYCTGGCCTGMAGATTATAACATCAATTATTTACATAGCACCAAGAGTATTTTTGAATTCCCTCCAGTACTCTGTGAACAACAGCTAGAAAAGTGCCATGTGGGTTTTTTTTAAATTTTTTACTCCTTTGTTATCTTCCTCCATTATTAAACTATGAGACAGCAATCAGAACAAAAACCCATCATCTCTGCTGGGCCATGAGAAGTGAGCAGGGGAAGAGCWCTTCCTCTTTACTGAGACTCCTTTCATCAAAGTCTGACCCAGTGCACCCAAWGCACCCATATTCCATGTACATTTTACAGCACGCTGTACACTTCAGCACATATTACATCCCAGTGATGTGCATATACACAGATGAAAGAGGAGCTTGGAAGTTGATGATAAAGACAAAAAGAGACAATGATTGCATTTCCTGGGGGTTCAAGTTTTCAATAATATTTATGGACAGTCACACGTTTACAAGCTCTTTAGCTAAAAAAGCATAAAAGATGAATTATGCAATGTTATCTGYAAACTGAGAGTTTACCCACCAAGATTAAGTGATTCATCCAAGTCACATAAAGGAAATTGTAGCAAAAGCAAGAAGTGACTTTTGATCTCAATCTGATGCCAAAATGTCATTTTTACACGTTGGATCCAGAAAGATTTACCAAAACAGGCAGGATTGAGAATGGGGGGAAAAAGGAATTACTTTTCTTCATATGCTGTAAGAGGTGACACTGACCCTGTCATTGCTCTGTATTAAGTGATCATTAAGTAAAAAGCTGGAGATATTTCCAGTCTGATAGTAATGCAAAATGTAATATCATTCATAATCTGAGCTGTGAAAACACCACAAATGTAAAAAAAAATCTAAACCATCTTCAGTTAATGATAGCTTATAAATTTCATAATATAAACTGAAGTGGTTTTTTCATGGAAAGAGATACATGAAGTTGAGGAATGTTATTTAGATTATGTTTTCAACAGTGAAGAGCAGAGAGGCTTGCAGAGGAAGCTCTGAAAGTGCTTGTCAGACTAATATGAAACACAAAAGAAGAGCAAGAACCATGAGTTTACATTCTTTCTCTCATTAATTAGATGTGAATCTTGTAAATTATTCAGCACTTCTTCAGTAATATGTTATCCTGAAGAAAGTGGCCCTGAAATTAAGTGAGAACACCAGCTATTGCAAACAATTAATATAAACTGCATGGCCATGGAAGGTGYTGCTGTTTCCTTGGGGACAGTGTGGTGAATGGCTCTTTGATATGGTAACACAGACAGCAGCAAAAGCAAGTGTCAAAATAATCTGATTAGTGAAACCTTTCCAGGAAATCTAAATAAAAGGCACTCTCCAACTACATGAGAGAAATCACATTTTCTAGAAGACATTCATTACCATGGCAATGAGAAGATTCTGTGCCCACAGTTAGCTCAGCCCTTCCAGTAGGACAAATAAGGAACATCTGCCATCAGCCCTCTCCAGGGGAAGGGATGTGAGCAGTCTCAGGGAATTTTTTTCCTCCTACCATTCACTCAAACATATGCGCACATGGACATAAATATAGAGATATTGCTGTAGGCTTCTCCAGGCAAAGAGCAGCCAGAGAAATGCACTGCAGTCCTGACAGTGCTTAGATGACATCTGCTGTGCTCACCTCCCTGAAAGGCTCAAATTCCCCCTACATGGGGATGCCAGGGAAGCAAAGCCTTRACGTCAGCCCAGAATTTCAGTGGCTTTTTCAAAAAGGACAGATAAGGATGTAAAAAAGCAAACCTAAAAGCAAAGAGCTGTCTAAACCAACAAGCTCCAAACAGGCTCTTTAGTGAGACATATGCCTTGCCAAGGGGAAAATAGAACACTGGTGAGTGAAAAGGCACACATTTCAAAATGGCCCTGGAAGAAAAACTGGCATCAATTCCGCCCAGTGAAATTCCACCTGCTGCATAAAACCAGACAAATGGKAAATTCTCAGGGGTGGATTTACACTGCTTAATTAAATGCATCTAACAATAAGTGTCAAAGCTGGAAACTAGTCTTTCTGGGGATCTTGCAGAGAGGAAGAAAGAGAGTTGTTGAAAAAATGATTAAAAGTAATAGTGACTTCCATTCCTACCTGGAGGTGGTCAGCCCCAGAGCTCTTTTCCTTTTAACTGCACAGTTTTCACCTCCCACGTTATTCAGCACGCACTTATGCTTACCACTTTCCAAAATCAATATTCCTCAATTTGGAGGTAGCTGCCTGGTTTCTTAAACAAGCTGTGTGCTTCCCTTGATATGAAACCAGTTGTTCGTGTCACCAAATCCAGCAGAAGTCCCAAGGCACCGAATTTATTTCTACAAATATTTGTAGCCACAAGGCTGGGTGGAGGAGAGAGCCCCAATCCATCACATGCTGAGCCATGAGCAGCAGCCCTTCCAGGGCATGAGGGATCCACACATGAACCAAAGCAAACTCAGGGGATGCCAGGGGCTGTTTTTTCCAACAAAACCCACTGCAACCAATGGAGMTCAACTCTTCTTCCACAAAGAAATAAACCTGCCATCAAATCTGGATGCTTTCCTCTTATAACTTCTTTTTTATTTCCTTGCATACAATGAATTTGGCCTTCCAGTTACCTGGGATTGTTTATTTCAGAGGTGCTGCATGTCTGAAGTAACACAGCCCAATGAGAATGTCAATGCCTGTTTCCAAAGAACTTAGTGAGCATGGACTTACTTGACAATCAAATGTCTCCCAGCTAACCTTAAAACTTGGAGCAAGAGTTGATTTATTTTACATGGCAGTTCATCTTTAAAAAAAAAAAAAGGAAAAAGTTGAAAACACAGCAATGTTTTCCATAATATTGCATTATTTGGCTCTGAACTAAAAATGTTTGGCTTCAAACTGAAGTATTTTGGGTTGTGTCTTTGTCTTGTGAAGAAGGATGGGACWAAAAAGCTTCCAATTTTTTATTCATATTTTACTAAAAAATGGCATYTCCAAAGTGACAGTCAAAACACAGKTTTAAAAGGTATGAAAATAAATATTTTCTTCCTAGGGGAAGATTTCAGTTCCCTTGAAATGAACTCATTAATTGGTATGTGTTCASAAAAAGAGGGGCTCACTTCCATTCACCTGACCCTGGCTAGCACTCAGACCAAAGCCCTGTAGATTGCTACGTTTTCTCTTCCTAAACAAAAAAAGAAAAAAAAAACTTGGAACAAAACCATCTCCTCTTTAGCATTCCATGGAACAAGCCAACAGTGCAGTAATGTAGCTGAACRAATTGAAGAAATTTTCTTAGGAGATTCAATTTTCAGTTAATATCTTCTCTCTGTACACTGCCTACACTCCAGAAGCAGTCAAGGCCAGAGAGCACAATGGTGGTGTTTGGTTCCTTCTGCCTTTTCCTTGAGCAGCTCTTCCCTGGCTCCCTTGGCAGGATGTCTGCCCACTGCTTCCATTAAGCCATCATCTGCCAGGAAGGACAGAGAAAAGCCATTTGCCCTCCCAAAGGGCTCTGCACCTGCTATCCAGCACTGTTGTTTCACTGATATATCCCAGATTAAACACGAGTTATCAGCTGCCACAGGGCTTTTTTGTTTTTTCCCCCAGCCTGTGCCTTCCTGGAGCATGGCAAGGGGACAGAACTCCTGCAGCCCTGCACTCCGGAGCTGTAAAAGGGAATTTTTGGGACACTCAGAGCTCTCTAAGGCTGTAGGCTTCCTCAGCTCCACAAAACTGTAAATATTTCTGCCCCTGGATTGCTACAGCACTCATTCACTCCTGTCAGGATTGCACAGCCCGTTGCTCTCTGAGGATGGATGAACACAAGAGCTTCCTCCTGCTTTTCAAAGTTATCCCCCAAGGTGGAAGCAAATTTTCTTCTCTTCCTCCAACATATCAATAGCTTGAGTTGAATCCAAAAAGCCTCTGAAAAATCACTTCAACTACTCACCCAAAAGACTGGAAACTTTTTGAGCAGCTCACCTTTATCACACTTATCTTCATTGGATACAGCTGTGAGCCATCAGGGGCAAGGCTGATGGGTAATTAACACAGCTGTCAGGGTAATTAACATGTATCAGGGATGATGTCACCTCTATGCCCTTTTCCTACACCACAACAATTCCCTCACATCTCATCTTTCTTTCATCTGAGCTATGCAACAAAGACAAACCTACAGCTTCCTCCACTCCTAAGYTTCATGTTCACTTCCAGAATGAACCTTGGTGCTCTGTTCTTTGTGTTTAATACAGTTCCCTGTGCTCTGCCTCAGAGGGAAGCAATATTGGTAAAATAAAACCTCTAAGCAGATAGAATTTGATTTTTCAGCCACCACCACAAAAGCCTGACCAAAACAATTACTGGTAGCAATAATGCAAATCAAAGAAACTGCATTAAATTATTTACCTGCTGCTACATGGCAAACATGGCTTTCTTCCTTTTCCTAAAGACTGACAAAATGAGGTTTATATGTCACTATCCCCAAGGTGATGACCTGGATCATGAAACATAAACTCCACCCAAAATGTAAAGATTTCAAAAGCTTTCAACATTTTTTACTTAGAGGAAAAGGAAGCCAAAGACAAAAAGAGCAGGGTTTGGAGATGTTATTCAGGGTAAAGATATGAATCTGCTTCCCTCATGGCTSAGTTTGAATATCCTGGGCTCTAAGCTGGCATCTGTTCCAAGATCTTCCTCCTGTCGACTGATATGTTTCCACAAAAAGTTTTCATTTTGATGAAYTTGCCAAGGAGCCAGTTCTGCTGAAAGTGCCTCTGCCCAGTTTGTGTTCATCTCCATGGTAATTCAGGTTTCTGSTTTCCCTGCTGGCACTTCCTTTGTGTGTATCTAACAGCAGAACCCATTGCTACAGAAACTATTCCATCTGACCCCAAAGCTGGGATGCTCCTGAGCTACCATTTGCTCCTCAAGAGTCAGAGTTCTTCTCTARAAGAGTCTGAGGAAGTTTATTAGAAAACTGAAAAGCTTTCAAGTGTGGGGAGATAGTCCTAGAGAATGTGCAGAACATCTGGCAAACTGAGTAAAGGGCACTGTCCCATCCCTTCAGCTCTGGTTCAGAGCTTCCTGGGACTCCTTTCCAGCAAATTACACACTGAAACAAAAACTGTATTTATAAGGTTTACAAGTAGATATTAATCAATATTCCAGCTACTAATGATGGTTCACTGACTTCACAACAGGAAAAAAACAACAGAAGAAAAACAGTCTGCACTTCTAAAAGATATTTCCAAGAACCCTGGATGAAGGGAATAACTTTCACTGCCCAAAACTAAACTGAAAGTTGAGATACAGTAGCAAATAAAAATATAAAAGGCAAGAAATAACACAACCCAAGGAGACAGACACCCATCCAAGAGTTCTACCTAAATAARCCCCCTAACATTACATTAAGATGCTTACAACTAGGACAAGAATATAATGTATCCACACATTAAATCAACTGAATGCAGGCAGAGCAAAAGATCTCCTCTCTMAGCTTCATASCAGGCAGGACAAAGATTTGAAAKGAGTAGCAAAGAGCTGCAATTTTTRTTTTCAGCTGTTCTCTTTCCCTCCCTCTGAACATTCCTCTTCTAAACAAAACACTAAATTCTTCTGGCTGKGAGATCACACATCACATCCAGTCAACAGAAATGTTTGCTTTCTTCTGTAATCTTCTCTTCTAAAAGTGCAGAGTCAGAAAGCTGAATTCAGTTATGAAAATAAATGCATCACTTCTTAATGTGTGACTAAAGCATAAAGAAGTTTAATACCAGACACCAGCAAAATATACAGTGAGGGTTTAGTCATGCACTTTGATACACATGAATCAAAAAGGCTCTTTCCACAGRCTATTACAACATGCTGAGTAGTTAGAAGTGTTCAAACCTTAAACCACAGAATCAAGGCCCCAAAACAAAACACAGAAATTACAGGAGAATAAGAAAAGATGCAAGATATTTGCAGCAGAATCAAACAGAAATTGCCTCTGTTAYGTAGCAATAATCAAAGGGGAACAAATAGAAGAAAAAGAAAAARAAATAAAGGTCTGGCAGTTATTCTTCTGGTCCACTGTACTGTAAAAATGACACTGACACACCACCCAAATCTCCAATTTGTTTTTTATATGCATTCTGGCTAAGACCAACACTAGCAGTAAGACCACTTAGAGCARGACTGGAGACCCAGCATTATGACAAATTTGCAAAGCTAACGAGCAAATATCTACAAACTGGATCACTATTGCTTTAACTCCAAGAACTGTACCCAGGGGGTACAGGCTGSTAGGCTAAATAAAGGGAATGGCATTCCCTTCCTCTGGATAAGAGTGGTGATGACTCCACACAGCATTTCTTATTTAAATTGTATACAGCTTGCATGTGTAAGGGATTTTGAAAGTAGGCCAGTAACAAACATTAAAGCATTAGGCTCATTTGTTATACCTGATAACTGAAATGGCAGCAAACTGTACAGATGATTAAAGGCATACAGGTTACAGGAGCATTAAGGAGAAATTGAGATTACATTTTAATTTTATTAAGACTCAGTGAACACTGGCTTTATCAAGGGGACCAATTTTGTGCATTTCTCCCAGCACGTGTCTGGACCAGATAAGGAAACAAGCACCATGATCAGAGCAAGCACAGTGTAGATTTTACAGGAACAGTGAATTGCACGGTGTTTTACTCTGCATTAGAGTTAACAACACAAGAGCTGCAAATGAAACACGCTGCAGGATCACTTTCCATGAGCAGGGGTGTATAAATCCCTGAGACTGCCATCTCAGAAATCCAGGGCCAGGCACTGGGGCTGAGTGAGCAGTGCCCAAGCCCAGGACACACAGACCTGTGCCACGGCTGTGTGCCACACTGAGACCCCAGTGACTCCTCCCAGCCTGTGCCTCTCCCTGTGCCCATGGCCCCAGGAGCAATCCTCAGGGCAGGATTGTCACAGGCACTGCAGGAACCAGCAGCACCAGGAAATCACTGCTCCTGTCACCCCTAATGTGAGTCCTGAAACTCCAGGGTCTTGCAAGCAGCAGAGAGCAGCTGGCAGCCCTCCTTGGCAGCCTGGCAGAGTGCTCAGCACAGCTCTGACCTGCAGGGCAGCCAGCACTCTCCTGGGCAGAGGTACCCACATCCCTCCGCAGCCACGGCAGTGTCACACAGGGGAGCACCCACAATCAATCACACACCAGAGCAAGGCACAGAGCCTGATTAACATGGGAAAGGAAGCACACACACACTTGTCATTTGGGGAACCAGATGTTGGCACCAGTCATTCAAAGGCATGGCACTGCCACAAGCACCACAAACAGCAACATGCTTTTCACATCCACGTGTCTGAGACACCTTGGTGTCTGAGAGGGATGTAAGTATAGTCTGCTCACTGCTCCAATTTAACCTGTTAGATGTATCTGAGGAGATGTGTGTTCAAAAGAAATCACACAGGGAACAGCCCATGCCTGTCCCACTGAGTTAATAAGAGATAGGTTTGTAATTCCATGACCAGATTTGTTCCATTCAGCCTCTTTTAGGTTTTGTGGCAAAGTAATGTGACATCTTTTTTGGGAAAAACAGGAAATAATAAGAAAGTAAGTGACATTCTCAATATCCCATGAAGTACAAAATATCAGAAGCCAATAAACTCRTAATACTTCATAGTCCCACACACTGCCTATCCCCCTTATCCTGCACTTCTCACTTCAAAGCAGCTTAAAATACCTCCCTGACTGAAAATAATTTCCAGACTTTGCACAGAGATTATTTCACCCATCAGTAAAAGGCAGTCATTTCTGAAGTAGCATTTAACAGAGCACAGCAGCCTGGAACAAAAGGTGAATACCTTATTTAAATGAAATGTGGGAGGAAATCTAGAAAGGCAGAACTTTCCTTTCAAAATTAGCTTAGGATGTTCAGTTAAAAAAATTCTGCACATTGTGGAAATTACAACAAGTTGTTGAAAGAACAAGATCTGAGATGTTTCATGAGTTGATCAGTCYATCTCCCCCCACCATCCTGATATAGCAACTGCACATTAACTCCACTGCTGGAGGCTTTTAGCTGAAAAGCCACCAACTGCAGCAAAAAGCATTCCTTGGTGACCCCTCATCCAAACACTGAGTGGGTTAATTCAAATAGCCCAGGGAAATCAGGCAAAGTCCAACAAGCCTGTCATTCATACGGCAGTTCTAGAGCAAATTAAAGATTTCCCCACTCGGCCATGAGCTTGCTGACCTGAAGCAAAACCCTGTGGTTTGTTTTTGGGAAGCTGTTTGTCATGTTGAAGTGTGTCCTGGATTCCACCAYGTCCTTCTCAGCACAGGTGTGGGARCACACTGTGGACAGCTGWGTGGCCTGGGAATCCTCCCCATAACAAACACTGCACACAGCAACTGTTCCAGCAGCCTGCAGCCATTCCTGCCTCCCCTGCACCCATACTGAGAGATTTCTGCTAAGGGATTCAGCTCCCAAGCTGCTGAGGGGCTTTGCTGGTTGTCCCAGAGCATCCAGACCTTTTTGCTGAAGGCACTCTGGGCCAGGGGTTGGTGTCACATCCTCTGCCACCTCCCTGCCCCTGACAATGCAAAAACCCCCACAGGCCAGCAGAGAGGAGGGCACAGAGCCCATGGCACTGCAGGTTTGCAGGGAGGCAGCTCTCATTGCCCCTCAGGACCAGAAAAGCCATGAAGGTCAAGGCATTACTGCCTGCAGGCCAGTGCTGGGAAGGAGCAGACTGTGAGAGGCTCTGAGAGGAAATTCCATCACACGAGAGAGGGAACAGAGACACAAACTTGGGACATTACAGGTAACTGCACAAAGCTGGTCCCACATGAGAAGCAAATGAAAACTGCAGCAAATGGACAATCACCTGATGTGCAAACAACACACAGGCACCTTGGTTTTTCTCTGTAAAATCTCTGCATTCTCCGTATTTGAATGGCAAAGTCAAGGAAGGGAAAGCTCTTCCTTGCAGTGGCAGTTTCTATGGCACCCAGACAAGTGCCCATGCTGGCATTTTAGGATTCTGTGCTGCTGCTCTGTTCCGTGGGGGGTTTGTGGGGTGCTGAGGAGGAGCAGGGTGCAGGGGTGGRCGCTTGCTGTCAGCTTGCACAGCTTCCCCCAGGCAGGCAGCAGGGAGGGGGCTGCCTGGGACTGCATCCCGTGAAAGATGGAGCTGCTTCAGGGGCAATTTTAGGGTGAAAGACAGTTTAAATTATTATTCTGTTAACAGGAATAGATGTCTTTCTTAAAGATGTTCGCAGATATYCAATTTAGAAATATTTTTATACAGAAAAAAACAAAGTTTAAAAAAAAAATCCCAAGCCCCAGAGCAATACCATTCTGCTCAGTCAATAAGTCTTTGCTTATCCTGGATATTCTCAAGGATAATTACCCTTGGAAAAAAAAATGTCATTTATCAAGGTTTTCCCCTCCCAACTAATTTATCCTGACTGCTCTTGCAATGAAATTAAAATCTCTTTCTCTATTTAGGATTTAAAATAATCTATTGCCTGAAACCAGCCATCAGAAATCCACATTATAATTTTGCTTGAAGAGTAAAGAGGACTAGATAAAGAGAGATARGTCCCTTCTTTGAGATACAATTATCTTTCATAGCTTAAAAGAAAAGAACAATGRTGYAAGAAATCAYATACTATAAATGATTAARCACTGCAACATGAAAATCASCCTGTAACAAAAACCCACTCCAGAGAATATTCCTGAATACCAATATCATCACTTTCTCACATGATCAGAATTCAGGACTTGAGCATTCCTCCACACCAGGTGTTAACTATCCTATGTAAAGCTGATAACGTTTCTATCTTGCAGCAATAACAAAAAGATGGATCACATCCTTGGCAGCCTCAGGAAGGAACTACAATGCCAATTTATAATGTTGTGAGGTAATTTCATTACTTTCATACCTGGAATATAGTATCACTTTATATTAATACTGCTTGCCTTGTGTTAATGAAATCTCAAGTACATCTTTGTGTAGACTTCAAATATGAATGTTTCACAGACAGAATATTTTGTCCATGGTCCTGTGTGTATATCTATTGCAGGCTCACTGAATAAATACATTTACTGGATATCCAAAGGCWTKCTATTGATTATATAAGTAATTCAAAGTGCTCCAAGTCTGTTCTTTCCTCATTTTTCGTAAGTGAAAGGCAGAACGTTGTAATAGGCAATTCTCAGAAAGAACTTCTTAAAATAGCATTTGWGATATGGCCTTTGGTGGRTTGCTCAAGTTAGGAAATAAATAAATTCAGCAACATTAAATAAAACCCAAAACAACAACCAGAAAMTGGATTTATGTGTTTTTCTTACAAGCAGATCTGCCCACAGTTCCAAATCACTGCGCTGCTTGCATGCGACCAAAAACAAACAGCAATGAGCTCGTGCCTGTGTCTCCCCCAGCTGCACAGAGCCTTCAGTATTTTTACTTCATCTTCTTCCCACTTCGTGTTTGGGCCCCCAGCTCATTGCAAACCCAATCCTCCAGTCCCTGAGCCTCTCCATCACCCTCCTCCCCTGTTCTTGAGGCAGCACCCAAAGGTCTGCAGTGCCATCAGCCAGGGCTTCAGCTCTGGAGCCAGATGGATCCCCCTGTCAGCTCACGCTGGTGTCACACATGATTCAACTCACAGCCCAGTAATTAGACCATCACCTCCYGCTTTCTGCCTGCAGTTCTTGCTGTGGGAGAGACACAGCAGCTTATGTAATGCTTGGGCTGCCTCCCTAGAGGGTGTCCCTAGGGAAGAACTGCCAGCCTGCACACAGACACCAGTACTCTCCTAATGCTCAGTACAACAGTGCAAATCCCTACCAGCAAAGGAATTGGTGCAATCACTTCAATCAGCTCATCTCCACTTGAAATACAGAGGGAAACTTCAGATTCACTCCCTGACCTGCCTTAGCCTTTGGCCCCTTCCAGCCATCATTTCCTCCTTTGCAAGGGCACTGCTGTGGATTCTCAGCCTGTCTTCTTGAAGACTGAAAATTATTTCAAAAAACATTTTGAAAAGGCAACCTCTCTTGAAAGAAGTATTTCTTTTCTCTCAGTAAAACAGCTACTAAATATAAGCAATGCTGTCTTTGAAAACCTACRGAGAGCTGGGAAATGAGACACGATTCCTTAAATATAGCTTCCTATTTCTGAAGTGTACCTTTACCTAATACGTCCATAATGGCTAGAAAAGAATAGGACTGTGTAGGCACTTGAGCAGTGCTACAAATGGGGAGGAGGAGGTGTTGCTTGCCTAGATTATTTCTAATAATTAAAAGGTTTTCATGCAGCCTTTAACCTGCTAGAAATTGTATAATATACATTAAATCTCCTTTTTTGCAGATCTTCATAATCTGTCCATTGAAGGTAATACTATTATCAACTGTCATTGGAGAGTTAATGATTAATTTTATAATTTCATGGATATTTTTTGAAAGATTATCCCTCACAAAGATGATCACTACTTCCTGCTAACACCATTTATGTTAGCTCCTTCTTTAAATGGCAGATTCTCCCAGGAGCAGAGCTGAATTCTGTTGGCCATACCCCACCACAATTACTGTCTTAGGACTTAAAACATCAAATTCAAACACACAGGACACATAGTAAACACAGGGGTTTTAAAAATTCAGGGTTTTTAAAATAATATTGATGGCTAAATGCTGAGGTGTTTGGGGTTTTTTTTCCTTCACTTTTGCTGTTCAGAATTGCTCTGAATCCTAAATTCAATAGTTTAATTAAGGTCAGTTCTAACTTCTGCTGTGCTACCATTACCCCACCTGTTAAAGCACTTCCACAATTAGTGAAGWTTTTCACTCCATACTGAGAATGAGTATTTTTCATAGTATTTCTCGATGACACACCAATTTTAGCATGAATTACAGGTGGGGTTCCACAGTGTGCAGTACAGGGTGTCTGGGGTAACCACTGGGGTGCCTTGTCTCATTCACCTGGGACTCAGCATGGCTTTACCACCCTCTCCCACTTGTCACCAGCTGTGTCCATATTGAAGACAACTTGGCTCAACACACCCAAAGCCACCCATCAGCCCCTGCATGCATCTCTTTTTCCAAAAGGACCTGCCAGAAAACAAGATTTCCCTGAAGCACAAAGCCACCTCTTCTCCCTCTGTCCTTCTCTCTTGATCTCAAACCTTGCTGCACTCAGTGCAGTGACTTTCCTGAACTGCCTCATTTAACCTTCACAGAAAAGTGATGGACTGCATTTTCTAATTTATTYTTCCTGAAAGTTATGGGTGTGCAAAGTCTGACCACAGACTGAATTGACAAAACAACTTCTGCAAAAGGTGCTATGGCTTTTCCTCTCCTGCCCAAGTTAAATATCCAAGGCATTTGAAACATATTGCCAATTACAAGACTGCTTACAAAAGCCATATTAATGTATTATGAAGCAAATTCCAGATAACATCTGTAGTGGATTATGCAAAAAGCAGCTCTCATTTTCTCTTTAGCTATACAAGCAAATTCACCTGCTGTTCCCTGTACAGCAATGAAATTCTTAGTGACAAACAACAACTCACAAGTTGAGACAAAACATTTCATTACTGCAGTGATAACATGGTCCATGTTATTAGAATCCCAGTTTCTATCTACAGCCCATGAAGGAACAAATTACTAGAAATCAAATAGCTCCACCATGGTCTATTGAGAACCAGTTACCTACAAGGACCAGCAGAAAAAGTTCAGCTCTTTTTCTCAGTGAAAGGCACAAAACCAGAGCTTGCTGTGTCAACTCTGTGGTGTCTTATCACAGACAATCTGCTTAGATAATGTGTACTTGGGTCAGCTGGTGATGCTCAATCTCTCCCGACTCACAGATGCCTTATTTCAGCATTGAACTTCTGTCCAAAGAGTTTGGGTGTGGCTCTTGGCATACTGACTCACCCACTGCCTAGGACACACTGGGTTCCAGGATATAAATGAATAGCACATCCTGTGTGCACCTTCTTCATCTTTGCCCTCAATTGACAGRSTCAATGAGKGAAATGCCTCAAAGAAAATTTGGTRACTACATTTCTGTTCTAGATATCAACTTGTTTTGTCATTTGTCTGTCATTTGTTTCAGGAGAAAACCATTCCATTTAACCCAAAGTACCCATATTCCAGAATGACTTTCTATTTTCGCACTTGCTTTATATCAACAGATTCCAGAAGGAATCATGGAATGATAAAAGATCTGTTTCTGCCAAKTAGAAACAGCCACATCCCATACTAYGTGTGCCACCTTCCAGGTTAATTCTTTCTACAACTTTGATTTAGGTTTGGTAAGACACCAATTYCCTTCTCAGGGGCCTTGCCATGAAAAAGACACCAAGCTGCAGCACATAACCAATTTCAAAACCTTAAGAAGCAATACATGGTCTTCAAACTACTGCAGCCCTTTCCCAGTATTCCCCATGGGGCAGTCACAGCATTGCACACAGGAACACCATCCTTTTCCCATCCACTCACTACAACATTCCCCTTGCCCACCTGCCTTTACACAGTGCCAGGCCACCTTCCTGCTTCCAGCCTGTTCCATGATTTCTGCCACCACAGGAGGTTTGCAGTGATGTGAGGCAGCTTTGGAGTGGGCAGGAGCTGAGCTCTGAACCACCTCGAGCCTTTGAGCTGCAGGAGTGTCCCCCAGGGCAGAGGCTCAGTGCTAATCTCACAGCTCACTCAGAAGGAGGAGGAGCAGGTTTCTCTACAACAGAATAGAAACCATCAGTTCAGTGTGCCCGTGGGGCTGGATGAAAGCTGATTTAGGAAGATATTGCCCTGAAGTGGCAGCCTAGGGCAGGGGTGAGCAGTGCTGCCTGGCTGGCACAGCCCCTGGGCACACACAGCCCAGCACAGAGCTCCTCAACCCTCTGCACTCTGCTCTGATCCTCCTCTGTGTGAACATGAGCAGATCAGGCACACACTGAGAAATGCCCTCCCTCTAAACAGGTGCATTTTGAACGACTCAAACTTGGGACAAAGCTCTGCTCAGCCTGCCTGATGAATTTTCCAGCAGGGACAAAGCTATTTTGTATTAGTTCACTTTCTTAATTTCTTTGTGCTTTCTTTTATTGTTAGTTCCTTCTTGATGAGAGATGAGCAGCAAATACATTTTCACATTTCATTCTATAAATATTTTAGTAATATAGGAGTATATATAAATAACAAAGGTATAKAATAGAAACTGTCTTTGGTTTATTTATTAGCATTTACCAATTCTTTAAGAATCCATATTCAGAATACAATTRCAGRTTGTTTCCTTTATCATTTGCAATGACATTGACTCTATATTCAACTGAAATCTTATTCACACTCACATCACAGCCTAACTTATTTATGATGTACCAATTTACAGCCTCAGGAGAGCACTGCAAAGTTAAACAAAAATGCCCAGAAAACGAAAAGTGGTTGTGCTGAAAATGACAAGATAAGTACTGGCCACAAAACCACAAGAGAAATAGTGTGAAGAAAAGAAAGAGGAAAAAAATAGAAGGAAATAGATCAGCTGATCAAAATACTCTGCTGCTAAGTTTGCATTGGTCACCTTGAAAAGGTGTCTKTTAAGGTGAGGTGGCTCTACAGAAAAGGGCTGTGAGCTGAAAAGACTCAGAATAAATGGAAATTCAGATGTATCCTTGAAATTACTAAGAATTGCCACAACCTCTTCATCACCAAAGGCCAAAGATTATATAAGATTGTTCAATAACCTTAAATTAACAAGCTATTTCAGAGACCCAGATGAATACACGTTTTTCTAACCATTCAATTTAAGAATTTCAGATTCTGAAACTTGATTCAATTTCATTTCAATTTGCATATGCATTTGAAACAGTGTTCAGAAATATCCCATTCTCTAGAGGCACATGAGTGTGGACACTGCAGGAGCTGGAACTGGAATTTATCTACCCCTCTRCAGACTCAGTGCTTGATCTTGATCAAGAGCCTTTTGAATTCAGTTCAAATTAGAGATTTTTGTGTCTCCAAAGAACAGTGACCTATCTGCTCTAATACAAGATTTAATTTTAGGTTTACATGAGAAAAACCATCCTTAATTATAGGGTCATTGTACTAACAAATTTCTTAAAGTTGTGATTAATTAAAATGTTGTGATGATAGTTACTGTATATAGATAAGTTGTGAATATGCTTCTGAATAGAATCTGCAGTTTCTGATTGGGCCCTTGGATCTTTTTTCTTCCCCTAATTTTAAGGTTCCCTAACCAAATTCCTTCTCAGTTWCTCTGAAGTGAATATGAAGTAACTCCTGAAATAATCTTTTAGGTACTGAAATCTTGTTCCTATATCAGGTACACATAACTATATCCAAGATGACAGCAGAGTGCCTCTAATTGCTGAAGCAAAAATGCCTAAATTTTTAGGTATGAAACACCAAATGATACAAAATCTGAAGCCAAGCTAAGTTTTAGAGTCCTTTCAGAAAACATTCAGCTCTGAAATGACAAATATAACATTGGATGCTGGAAACTACATAACTACACCAGGTTTTCTTTTATAGATGTGATAATAAAAATCTCATGAGGATAAGCCAAATGAACTCTATTTAAGATAATTCCTCCAACAAACATGAGTTTTAAAGTTCACCTGTGCAGATTGTGTCATCCACTTCACACTCAAACTCTTGGACCCMAACTCCCACATTGGCAAACCCCCAATGCCACCACAGGAATCTGTCAGCAAAGGACAAGTGMTAAGTGATGACACTGAAAAGTGAAGATCAAAACTATTTCCATAGATGAACATTTCAGCTCCTRTCGACAGATAAATGATGCCAAGCATTAATTGCTATGATATATTAATATTTTTCCCACCTTCATCACAGTGATATTRAAATTAAAGTCCATTTTTGGCAATRCAGTTGATAATGACTGACATCAAGTTGCCATGAAAAAGCTGACAACCATTCAAGCCATGCATTTCATGGAACCTGCTCCATCAAAGTTGATGCAAAGCTTTCCAGTGAGTCAAATACTGGATAGTCAATCCAGAGCTGCATGAACCTGGTTTATTCTTGCTTGGTTCAGGCACAAACACATTTTCAATAGGGCTTGGCTGCTCCCTTGGTCTTAAAAAATAATGTAAGAGTCAGGAGAAATCAGAAAACAWTCTCCTAAGAATATGCTATTTCCACCTGGTGTACCAGATCCAGTGCTGGATACACCACAAATATTTGCTCAGTAGAAGTAGGGAAAAAAATTTTAGTATGCATTTCAAATTACAGCATGCTTCAATACCCAAATAGCATTTGACATCCCATTTAGTTACACATTTTCCGTCCAGCACCAGTTAGAAATCCAGTCCAAGGTCTTCTTCCATAGCTGCTTTATGCCAAACGTGTTTCTCTTACACAAACTAATAAAAACTCAGTAGACAGAAAGAGTAAAAAAAATCATCAACTGTTCTCAGCACTGCTTTGAGGCTTTTTCAGTGACCATTACAAAGAGGAACAGGAAGTTTGCAATTTAAGGGGGGGAAAAAGAATATTTGGTAGCATTGCCAGGTGTCCTATGCCAATTATAATAATGCCTGAATTCCCTCTGGTTTGTGAACTGCCTGGCTCAGTGCCAACTTCTGCATTTTTTTGGTCCACTTAGTCACCTAAATAATTTGACTTTGGATGTTTCTGGGCAGCAACAAAACACAAAAGTATCTTTTGGGAATCCTGAGATGCAATCCTTACTGTGTCTCTGCTACGCTGCCCTGTCCCACCAATATTTTGGCACATTAATATCTACTCCTGGCCAAGCAGCAAGATCCAGGTGCCCTCTCACATGCAGGCTGCTGGTGCAACAAACCTGAGGRTTTCTTTTTCCAGCTTCCTCATCAATAAAAATATCTAATTGCTAATCAATGTGCCAGCTCAGTGTAACACAACAATCCAACCCCCTCTTGCAGCCCCTCTCACACAGTGGCGCACAGATTTTCACTGCAGCACAGAAAAGGCTTCCACAATTCAGTCAGTTTGCTCTCACTGTGGATTTTYTTCCTTTTCAAAAGCAGAATATAGGTCTTCCTCATTTCTGAACAGAGGCTGCTCCTGGCATTGCCAATCCTCTGACCCATGATGCTTCCCCTGAAGATTTCCATGCCAGTCATGTTCAAATCTGTATCTGTGCATCCATCTTCATTGGCACTTGTTAACAGCTCAGGGAAAAAGCTATTTTTATTTTTCMCTTGATTGATGTTGCAATGTCCAGCACGAGAACAGATTATAAGAACCAATTGTAGAGTGGACAAAGATTCTGTCAGCTACTKGTTTCCTGAATATAAAGAATACCARCATTCATAAACCATAAAAAWGGACYTATGTCTRCTGAAATCTACCCAAGGACCATAAAGGATATGCAGCACCTCAAAAACCATCTACACTGATACCATCTGCAAAGGCACTCACTCTTCTCAAAATGCTACACATTCCTTGCATTAAGACTCCACCAGGATCTGAAGGCAGGTGCAGCACTTTTAAATGGGAATAATTTCATTTGAACTGTTTGGTGGAGTTTTGTTCCTTTTCCTGTTTCAAAATTTTAAAACCATCCTAATTTGAAGAACACTGATTGCAATAAGGACTTCCCCTTAAGCCTCCATGAATTAAAGACCTTTAGCCTAGAAACATCTCCATTATACTCTAAATGCTGAGCAGCACATATTTCTGTTACTCCTTGCTGTCATACCCTCTCTTCACAGACTATAAAGGTACAGCTCCGCTCTCCTGGGAGAGAATGGCTTTACTAGCACACAGTACTGAGTTTGTGAGCTCTGAGTGCTTCACTGCAGCCARCAAAGCCACACCTTTGTGGGGGTATATACTTAAATAAWATTAATATATTAAACATATTAAAAAYATCYTTTTTTCCCCACTGGYTTAAAGTATCCACCCTRAAGAACCATTTTGCAAAGCTGAGACTAGTGTTGAAAAAATTACTCCTTTCTAACATCACCCAATAACCTACAATTCCAGATATGTCCATCATGAAGCAAGCAATATACTCCATCTTACACGAGCTCAAAGTGACAAGGAAAGTTAGAAATAAATATTTAGCTTTTCTTTGTTTAGGATGATGATCTCCTAGAAGTTTGTGATGGAGAATGAGCAGTTCTTTGCACAAGGGTGGGCTGAGATGGAGGACACCTCCCTGGCCAAATCCCACAGCGATCCCTGGCAGAGCCCTGACACTGCAACTCTACTGCTTGCACCTTTCTAGTGCTTTCTATTACCTCCAGACAACTCTACTCAGGAGACTTCTGAACATTCCTGCAGGGAAGGGAGACTCAAGGAGACATCAAGGAGCCTTTTGTCTTTCTCAGCAGTTCCTGCACACTGCAAGAGCCTCCAAATGCTGTGGTTCTGTAACCCAAAGCACATGTCCTGAACCAAGCAGGGTGAGCACGGGCCAGCCATTTCTACTGAAGGAGGGTTTTAATTCACTGAAAGACAACTGCCTTTACATCTGATAATGCCCCTCAGTCTGCCAGTGAAATAAAATGTGGATTACTTGAAACCTCTGAGTCATTCCCAGTGAAAAGCTGCTGCAGCATCAGGAATGCTGGACCTTGAGGCTGCCTTAACAGGAGAGTGGTTGTTCAGTTTGTGCTTGCAGTGACAGTGACTGCCCCAACACCAGGCACTGCCAGCAACCTGCAAGTATTTTAGACTCCTTAGGAGTCTGTCTGCTGGCTCAATGTCCTGGAAAGGCTTTTCAGTTTTATCTTTATTATATAAATCCAACTAACTTAGTTAAGGGTACTATTTATTCTATTTCTCTTGACCCTTTCTATGTCTCTGCTTTTAAAATCAGTCAATAGGCTAAAAAGACTTCAGAAATAGAACTGCCCAAGGGTAATGCCAGAAGGCATACAGACTCAATATCCCTCAACAAGCCTCAACAATTCATCTTTGAAACTGAATTTGCAAAAGTTTACCACTYTGATTAAAACATAAAATTGCTAATTTTAAAGTCTGGAGTGATTAATATYTGCATCTATTCTGACTACTTGCAAAGAAAAGACTGTAAGCCTTCAACCAGTAATTTTTGCATCAACCTTACAGCTTTCCTTTTTTACTTTRCAGTACTAATTAACAAGCAACTGGGATAAAATCCACCATATCTTTAAAAGAATTGGTTTAATGGTGAATTTCCCWCCCTGRTAAAATATTTTCTATAATGTTCAGCCTTTTGTGGCTATGACTGAACTTTTACCCTGTGTTTTACTACATAAGAAACAAAATCTTGGGTAGGCAAGCAACATTTAAAATAATATTGACCTATAAAAACACCTCTGTAATTTAAGTTTGAATTCCAGAGGCCTYCTTAGATACATACTAAAATCTATAAAGAAATTTACTGAGGGAAAAAAACACCCTTTTCCTTTTAATCTGTTAGATTTTTGGTGTATAAGTCAATAAAAGCTGTTATAAAAACACCAGGCTATATTGACAGAAATAACAGCTCTATTGCAACTATATCACCTATGGTGTTGCTTCTTTTCTTAGGCATGGATACAGTTCTGACTATTTCTATTGATGAAAACTTATTAATATCAACATATGTCAATATTACCACAAATGGGCTTCCATCTCAAAAGATCAGCTGAGTAAAGGGCAACTTAATAGTACTAGTAATCTTCAGACAGATGCATCTTGTTAAGCAAAACCATCTGCAGCAATCTGCTCCAAAGGGTTTTTCTGTTTACTAAAAATATTTTCAAAAATATTTTCRCAGAGATAAAGAAAAACAAAGGCCAGACAGCATTAATAATCCCTCTTTCTTTTGCAGAATGTTTTTTTCATTTTAAGCCTAATACACAAAGACAACAACTGTTCAGCCACTGCCAATACCCCTCCCTCTCAGTCTGACYAAAGTTAACTCCTTTGCTCCCCTGKGCTTCCTTCCCTATCGAATTTCCCTTGATTTCCACACAGAATCCTCTCCTGGGAGCAGAGGTTGTCTTTCTATTCTGTGTTTAGGACACAGCATGACAGGGAATCTCTTCTCTTCTGTGAGCTGCAGCACAGGTGGACTAAACTAAAATTTGTGAAGTAGAAACAATGAGAAATTGGCCTACAGCAGACATTTCCAATTCAGGGACCCAGGTGAACTCCAGGTTTGTCTGTCTGTGGAGATCAGGAATATGCTTACATATAAGGAGAAATCCTGAAGCATGGAGTGCCTAACAATTGCAGGCAGCTCAGCTGGAGCAGCACTTTCAACAGTCAAGAGATGGAGAACCCCCATTCTTGCACTGAATTAAGTCATCACAGTCCCCATCTTGATTTACAATCTTTTAATGATTGGTTTGTTCCTTTGCAGAAGTAATACCTGGATAAGCTTCTGCCTGAAAGCTGACATCACCCTGACAGTGAGGAACAACCCAAACAGGAATCCAAATCCCTGAAGAAACCCTCCCAAAGGTGCTCACATTGAAACCTCTGACATCCACACTCCCACCAGAGTGCTCAAGGCAGCAGGTGAAGGTGGAAATCAAGGCACCAACAGTTTAACTCTTAAACACACTTCACTAACCCCTGAGGAACTGGAAAACACGCACTCCTCCCTGAGAAATGCTGCACACATCTTCAAGCAAGCCCTAATCTAACACTGGCAGAGAGGACACAGATCTCTCACATCCCCAGGCTGTTTGGAGTGGGAAACCAGTATGATTTTCAAGCAAGTGAACTAAGAGCAGAGGCTGACACTACTACAGTATCCATTAAAGAATTATTTAATTTTATTTAAGGGCATCCAGACCATGTGATCAAAGAACCTGCACTGTTCTCATGAGGGAACCAAAAATCTTCAATAACCACAGGATTTTTTCTCTAATTTTTGATRTTTAATTTCTGCCCTTGGTTAGATTTTACTGTAAGTTTGATTTCTCCATTTCTGAAACAGGGATAATGCTCATTACCAARAAGAGCTTTCACAGTAATTGCTTTTGAGCATCTGGGGAAAGAAAAGAAGAGAGAGAAATGCTATTTTTGATAGTATTGGCTCAATTTGTCAGTGTTGGCAGATGACTGGAAGTGCACCCACATTAGTGGTTTCTTTTTCTTTAATAACGTGTTCATATTTGCCAAATGAAGAGCCTCCATTTCTTCCAGATGACAGAAAGTCTTAGCAAAATCAATAAGAAATTCCTAATAAAACAATCTGTGTACCTAGTACCATTTTTTTGCATAATAGCTTCATTTCAGAAAGGCACAAGCAGGCTGATAGAAGATCCATRCATCAGAATTTATTCATGGCCAAACACTTTTGTTGGTTTTTCAGACATTATTGCAGAGGAGCATTTGAAGGCAGAGCTGAAGGTGTGCTGAGTTTATACATCTGCATTTATACATGAGGCCATTSCTCATTGACAAGTTAATGAGTGTCCTTTGCCATAAACTGCTGCAAGTCAATAGCAGCCAGAGTGATGAAAAAGCCAAATTACTTGATGCAGTTTTCAGCTAAAATGTATAAACAGTCACGGTAATTAAARAGATTATTAAAAAGATGGATCATTTAGAAGCCCATTTTCTTATTACCTCTCTCTTCCTTGGCCTAGATTAGCCCCTGAAAAGGAAGCTCAAGAATAAGGAAATGAGAAGGAAAAACAGTGGGAGGTCTGCCTTAAAAAAAGAAAAAACAYTGGGGAAGTTTTGAGCTTCAATCCCCCTGGAAGTCAGGAGTATTCTTCACAAYTTTCACATGAATCTGCTTTTGCAAGTGGTGTTTTTATTTCTCCTYCTTTCAATATGGGCATTTTAACACTGTGCTGAGACCATATTGCTGCCATAGGAATGCCCACAGAAGAAAAATGAGTCATAAATCCATTCAAAATGATTTAGCCATGGCTTCTAGAGGGAAAAAAATAAAGAAAAAAAAAAAAGAAACCTAACTATTTTCTGCAACAATGAAATACTGACAGATATTTGTGTTATCAGAGCTCAGTTTCATGCTGGTGTTCCAGTGAACTACACACAAACAGAAGAATTTAGTAATAACACATTTCTGCCACAGCAACTGCATCCTTTATAAGAACTTCACTTGACAGAATAGCATAACATGACATATCTGAAACA
Source organism: Alauda arvensis (assembly GCA_902810485.1). Classification (NCBI taxonomy): domain Eukaryota; kingdom Metazoa; phylum Chordata; class Aves; order Passeriformes; family Alaudidae; genus Alauda; species Alauda arvensis. The sequence goes on from CADDXX010000142.1 coordinate 1,655,794, forward strand.
ATATCACCTTGCCAACTAAAAGCTGCAGCAGGTGTGGCTTTATTCAAACCTGTGCTATATTTAAACAGGAAATGAACAAACATAAAATRTTTTCATTGATCCAGGTAGCCAGGCAAGATCTGAACAAGAAAATAATCAAATAAGATTGGCTTAGAGAACAATAACCATGAAATCTATAAAGTGAAATTTGCTTGCCATCAAATCACTGTGATTCATTAATATACCAACATTTATCAACAGACAGTTCCAGYTGCAGGGTCAGAAAAATGCCTGTGGCAAACACTGGACCCCATACTGCTCCATAGAAATTGTATCTCATCATGGTAATAGCAGAAATTAGGCCACCTCTAAGATTTTTTTTTTCACAAGGTTTAGCTGATGTAGTCATCCTAATACACAAATCTGTTTTGGAGCCACACTTTTAGAAGTTAATTGGAGATTTTTCCAACCAACAATAGCCAATTAACACACAGTGAGTGCTTCTGCTTTGCACTGGTTGTCAGAGAAATTGCTCKTGGATGTTTCCTTCTTGTGAATATTCTGCATTAAAACCTCTTTTGAGGGAGCAGGAAAATAGAAATAGAAACAGAGAGCAGCAGGAGGGGGAGAGAGGGGCAAAAGAGGAACAAACTCAAGATTTTCTACAGATTCAGTCATGGTGCAGGAATTAAGGTCCTGCTGCTGCATTAACATGTAAAGATCAAGTTCAGGTGGAAGAAAGCCCAGCTGGCTGCTGGCAATGCCAGAGGCAACTGAACCCTCTGGGCAGGTGGAGCACAGGCTGGGGGTACAGCAGAAGGCACCAGCTGCCTCAGCATCCCAGCAGAGACACTGGGAACAGCACCTGGAACACCTGCACACCCTGAGGCCATGGGTGCTTTTAGCACACAAAGCAAGGACTCGCTTCAGATTACAGACCACAGCCAAAAGTTGCTGGAGTAGAACTGCACATTTCAAGGGACAAGTGTTAAATGGGGACCACAGATCTAGAGCTGGCTGGCAGGGGCTGGCCAGGAAAGATCTCCAAAACACAAAGCACATTCTCATTCCTTACATGCAAAGCAGCAGAAACACACTAATGAAATTTCTTCCCCGAACTCTGCACTCAAACACTGAATCTTCTAGAACCATGGAAGAAGCTGAAGTTCTGGTATTCCTCACACAGTCTGGTACTTGGTGCACTCTAAATAAGGATTGCTCACTCAAGAGTCGTTTCTGTTTGATGTACCCTGACACACAAATCCATTCCTGAGGATACAATTCCAGTGGCWTGGACAAATGACCTACACACAGTCATTTGCTTTTGAAATGGTGCAGGGAATTTTCACTAGCTCAGTTGATCAAGACAGCACTCAGCAAAYGCAAGCAGGTGTCAGTGGGCATGATCAACACCTTAAGAATACACTTCCATGTCCCACCCCATTACCTCTCTTCAGAGGCAGCCTGGCTCTCTTTCCATGGAGAACCTTTTCCTCTGTAAAGCAAATAAATTGCAATGGCTAGCTGAGAAAATCCTGTTCTAAATGACCACCCATTACTAATTACATCTTACTTGAATATTAAATTCTGGTGGCTTYAAAATGGGAGACCAAAACATGACTTATCCCAGCAATTAGGCATCCTTCCTCTTTAAAACCCTCTTTGCCCACACTCAGAATGGCAAAACAAGGACTATGGCAAAGAACAAAACTGAGCTGGATCTCATGAGACCCATCAAAATAACTCTTCAGAGGTTTGCAGCTACATCCCACCAACTGCCCTCACCCACTTGTTCTCTTTGTCACCAAAATGCTTTCCTGGAGAAAAAAGAAATGAAAGTGTTTAAATTGATAATTCCTAATACCTTCTAAGATATTGATAATCCCCCAAGTTTCAGGATAATGCAGTATTTTATCCAGCCACAAAACAAGTTACCAGTATTTCTTAAAGGACCCTTACTCTCCTTAGCCTTTATTTGGCCAGAGAAAAGAAAAAAACAAAAAAATAAAAACCAGAAATAATTCAGAAATTGCCCAAAGGAGAATATTAAGAAGAACCATTAAAGAGATATTTTGTTTTGCCAGTTAATAAGCTTCATCTTGGCCATGCAATGCAGAGATGCTGTTAAGGTGCAGAAACATTTACAGTTCCACTTTGTCTCCACCAGCAGCACTGAGAGAAGAACCCACAGCCAACAGCCCAGTCCCACCCAATGCCCACCACACACAGGTCTAAAAACCCTCACAATTCTGCTGGCATTGTTCCTGCTACCAGAACCTCTGTGGTGGCAAAGAAGATCAATTAAACCAAATAAACTAAATGCAGTTCTGCCCTAATTTACTTGCTTAGTGGGCAGAACTTTATCTTTTATCTGGGGAATTCCTTGATTTTTTTTTTTTTCTGGGTTGATTCAGGTGTCTCACCTTTATAGGGTTGGAGGCACAGGCTACCAAAATCTCATGCAAATGGTTTGGAGCAAAAAGATTTGGTGAAAAAAAAAAAATCAGTAAATTAATGAGTCTTCCTTACCAGAGACAAAAATAAATATATCAGAGTTATTATGAATTGAGATTTTTTTTTAAAATATGAAGATATAATGGGCAAAATATTTTATTCCAAGCCAAAGTTCTTCAGTTTTCACTTTGATTTATTTATGCAGCATCACTTTGGGGTATGGTAAAATTACAGAGCAACAGTCTTCTGAAATTTGACGAATTTGTCATGTGAACAGATGGGCTGCAAGAACAGAAGCTCTGAACTGGGATTAAGGATGATTTGGTCTTGAAGGATTCCATCTAACTGCTAGTTACAGCTAAAACAGCCAGATATAARCTTAGATTGTTATCCATCTATTATAAACCATTCTCTCCATGATGTTCAGAAAAACTGCATACATCTCTCACTGTAAACTTTCCCTTATTCTTCTGATTCTTTGAAAAAAATTATGCTGGACATCAGGTAGGGGAATTAATACTGGCTGACCAGAAAAATGAATGCTTTCCCCTCTAGACATTTCAGCCATCACATTGAGTTATGTTGCTTCAATCTAATCATAGCGTGCTACCTTGTACCTGCTGTTCCAGCTGATGCAATAAATCACTAACTCCTGTTGAAATCAATCCCTGCTCAGCTGCAGCACTGCTATTGTACCCCACGGGTCTGTAGCATGTCTTAGAGATCCAGCACAAAACTCAAGCTGCTGTAGACCACTCCACTTCAGGGGTGTTAGGACAGATTTTTAAGGAATAGTAGAAGTCAAAGGATAAATTCACATACTTTTGTGTATCTAAATACAACCTGTGGCTTGGAATATCATGTCCTGCTGCATGAACCAGTTCATGACTGCAAGCAGACACATGTGAAGAAAGCTTCCCAAGCACTGTGTCATTCATCTGTGTCCCTGACTTCTCCATCCATGTCAGTACAAGGTTGCTGTACCCCGTGTGAAACGTGGCTGTCTTTATGTGCCAGTAGCCATTTCCCAGTTTGGTTTTCCAAGGGGTTTCTGCTGGAAATAAAATGTCTGATAGATGTGTGTGTGTGTGTCTGTGTCTGCAGATGTTATTTCAAGCCTAGAAAGCTCCAAGTACTAGAATGACCTAGAAAAAAAAAAGTTGGTATTTCACAGCAAGCTTAAGCAATAATAACTTTGGGCTGAAGTGTCAAAAGAAATCCAAAAAAAAACCAAACCCACCCACAAAATCTCTACTAGTGTGTGACCACAGCTTCCATAAATAAATCTCCAAATGCAGGCAAGGTAAAAAAACTCTCCTAGCTGACATTAGGGATTACTAATAAGAAAAATTACTCAAATATTAATCTGTTATAGTACTTCATTAATTACATCTTCAACTTGTAGAGCACAATTTGCAGGAAATACTGTGCAGTTATGTGCAGTAATTTACACAAAGACTGCTTGTCACAATCCATTTGTTTGGCTCATAATTTTCTTCTCTGCCTTAGTCACTCATTAACTGCTATAACAATTTCCAAGCATGAATCTAGTGTAGCTCTAAAAGAATATGTGCACACCTTGGGGTACACAGACACTGCAAACCAAACAGCACTAATCAACTTCACTGTATGTCAGTGAAAGGGAATAAAACCTGATCCCAGGCTTCCTGCAGCCTGCCATTGAGAATCTTACCCTAAAAAATAGTTAAACAAAAATTAGCAGGCCAGCCATTAGAGTGCTAATTCTTGAGCAGGTGAACGCACTTGTAACCTTGCTACACTCACAGGAATTGCTTGGCCATAGCTAACAGGGTTACCAAGAGAAGCATTAGGACCAGAAAACATTTTTTTAAATTATCAATAAGACAAATGAAAAGAAGATCTACTTCTACCCTTCATTGATCAAGTTCAACTAATTTTACCAAATTTAAATAGGAATTATTCAAGTTGCAGAAATGTAGTGCACCTTTAGGCAGATATCATTGCAAGGAGACTTTCCTTCTTTGCTTACACCTGCTATTTTCCCAGTGTCAATACTGGTGTAATGTCACTGACATCTGTCATTCCCATTTTAATCACTCAGGATCCCAAAACTGTATTACAAGTGGCACTAGAGAGAGTTGAGTGTATTCCCAATTAAACCTGCAGATTGACAAAGATGCATGTACTGCTCATTACAAAAATACATTACTCATCCAAATCTGTCGTGGGATGATGCATGAGCAATTCCTTGGTAAGCTATGCCAAAACTGTCCCTGTTCAGAGCTCCTTCCTAAATTTAGATTCCACAGCAGTTCAGTTCAAAAAAAAATACTAAATCAGTGATGAGATGTGTAACATTATTATTTTAGATAAAAATAAGAGGTTGTCTGGGGATTCTAATGAGTTCAATAAGCTATGAATGAGTATAACCAACTTTAAATATGAAAAATAATTTTGCTTTCCTGTTCCACTAATTAAGAAAYAGCTTCAGTTGTTGCTGAACTGAAGAGTCCTGTTAACTGTAACTAATAAGCCTAGGCTAGTTTTGATGACAATTGAGAGCAGATAAACACATTAAAACTTTTTTCTGCATTGGCAACAGTGAAGCTTTAACTTCAGAGYCTTGCCTCCAGCAATGCTTTACATAACTGCATTTCATAAAATGTCATCAGCTCTTTCAGTGCCTGAGGACCCACTGTGAGGGAATGCCACAGTTCTATGTGTGTCACACATGTCCTGAATATTTGCCAAAATCAGAGGAACATCAGTCACATGACTGGCTGCATATGGACCAAGAAGGGTTAAATTGTTCTTTCTACGACTTGACCCCAACAAAAGAGTCTGCAGAAAAAATTTAACTGGATTCAAATTTTGAAATGGACCTCAGTTTTGCCTTATGCAAGATCTCAGTGTGCTGCAAATCTTGCATAAACTTGCATTTACAGTTGAATGCCAAGGAATTGTTTTGTTCCTTAAAACYAATGTATGAACAAGCATCCTCTTCCTGCTGCCTACCTGCCCTATGTGCCTAATTAAATATCCCTATTCAGAGAGGAAATTGTTCAAATTCAAGACTTCTATTGCCATCAAAGTGGGCTGAGGTATATTTTACTTGCCAGCTCCTTGTGTGCTGTAAGGTGGTGAGATTCCTGACATGTCTGGGCTTTATGGGACAGATGAGGAGAAATTCCCACAAAGCAGCTCCAGCATGGGAATTGTTTCTGTCCCAAGCTTCTTGGTTTCCAGTTGTAGAACAGGAGCCTTGGCAGTCTTGGAATCCCCAGCTCARAACAGAGCTCTCAGTACTTTTCCCTCTTTGTAAGGTTAGTTTGGCTGCCCTTGCTGGGTTGAGGATACAGCAAATTCCAAAATATCTGGCTTAGTCCCTTCAAAACAGATATTTTTCTTGCCCAAAGAGGCATYATCTAACACTGTTGGAAGCTAATTTTATTATAACATTTTGAAGAATTGTGCACAAATTGAAATATAAATACAAATTGGAATGTATTTTTAACTACAAATTGGAATTTTGGTGAAAATATGTAATGCTTAATTAATAATTGCACCCTGATAACACTGTGCAGGAGGTCATGCAAGCAAACAGAGGGATTGCAATTCCCCATTGCCAGCAGAGTGCAGAGGAAGAGAGAACAGGGAAATGATATCTGAGAAGGGAGCCAGAAAAGAATATTTACATGGCCTTTCATCTCTGGCAGAAAACATGGTGATCTGGGAATTCACCTCAGCAATTTTATCATTAGCTCACAGCCTGCCTAAGACACACAGCAGACTGGAAAAAACATGCATACAGCTTGGAGAGAAAAAAGAACATCTTGTTTCACTCAGATCCACGTATTGCCAAAGGACAGTGACATTAAAAAACAGGAGGATGGCCAAGAGCAGCCCCTGTGGCAAGTTTATGGCAAGCACTTGCAGGTGTGTGAGCTCCAGAGAAAGCCAGCCAGGAGCATCTGTTGCTTTGATTTTGTATTAGGCACTTTCTACCCAGCCAAATGMATCTGAAAGCCAATGCAAATCATTGCAACTCTCTGCTTCTTCTCTTGGAAAAAAATTAAATTGTACCAGGTCAGATAACTCAACCAATTGAGGATAAAACTGAGAAAGACTTCAGGGAATAAAATGAAAAGAACTTCTCTGATCCTAAATAATACTCTCCAAATGCAGTTCATAAARCACAATGAATAAAGCACATCTACAGTGCTCTGTCCAAAGTGCTTCCAAAGCTAGGTGCTCATGAATCCAGCACACAAATGCATGCAGGGAGCTGTTTATTCTCACCCTAATTGTTTTTTCTTACTTTTTTCACATAACAGAAGTGAGCACACAATGCTGAGGCCCAGAATGTTCCTTCCTCGAACCATTTTATTTACAAAGCTCAGATCTGCTCAGGAGAGAGCAGCAGTCATTGCCTCTCACCTCACAGGGGGCAGGTCAAATCATGTCCTGTCACATGTGTCAACCTCATTCAAAAATTGCCTGAAAACCCCTCCAATTTCTTTCATCCTCTGGATTACTCCCTCCAGTACAAAGAGCACTCAGGACCCAAGGTGGTGGGAAATGACAAATCATTGGTGGTATAGGAGTCAAATATTACAAGCTCTCCCTAAAACCAGGGAGGAGAACATCTGGTGAGCAAATGTGCTGCTGTTGTGCATTTCCCAGGGCAGGGAGACRGACCAGGGAGGACATTTGGTGAGAAGAATGAGCAGTGAAAACTGCACAGCATYACAGGGCAGGGAGATCTGCACAAGGGCCAAAAGGCCCTTGGCTACTCAGCTCTGCCAGCCACTCCTGCCAATACTGTTGGGTTTTATAACTCTATCAGAAAACATAATTAAAAAGATTTTTTAAAAGGGAACAGGGAGGGCAGGGGATAAGCAGCCCAAGCCTGTGGCATGCATAAATTCTGATCCCACATCTTTGAGTTGTAACAAATATGAAAAATTCCCCATTAAACTAAGAGAGTCCAAGTGAACTAAAATCAGTACTGTGCCAGAGGACAATATGTCCATTGCCAAAGGCAAAAAAGTARTTGATGAATGAAGGCATCAACACAACTGCAGCAGAAAAATATAAATCCCTATTTCCCATTCCARATCTTTTTAACAAATTAGTCATGTCATCAGAAGCAGAGATACCTGGGCTTTCACTCTGGCTGATCTACATCAAGAGCAGATGATGTCAGACTCAGCTGAGCAGGATTCAAACTTCACATTAGGTACAGTCAGGAAACTGAAAYGTTGCTGCTTTTAGGTACCATGTCCTCCTCAGCATTATCTCTTGCCTGCTGACACCCTTTGCAAAGGATCTTTAGCAATTTTTACCCTTAATGTATGCTTATATTGGCTTTACTATTCTCTTAATTCTCCCTTGCTATCACAAGATGGGAACAAAACTTTTTCATATTGATTATTTTTCTAGAGCCTGTGAACCAAACAAGCATGAAATAATTGCCTGGTGAAACAAGAAGCTGCTCCTTTCAGTTCCAGCCTCTCCTGCAAACCCTACCCTCCCCAAAAGAAGTTAATCTGCCTGTAAGGAGCAGCTTTTTTCTTGTAAATGAATCAGGTGAGAGTTTATAGCGCAGGGTTTCTGTTCTGGCTCTGCTTGGTAGAATTGAAAGCCTGAAGCCTTGATCTTGAAATAAATGCAAGTTGGTAGCAAAGCTTCCCTCAGTTTAAGGAACACCCTCCTCCTCTAGTTGACTTGCTCAAACCATCAATCAAAACCCACCTCACTCCCTGGTTTCTCCATCTGTGGGAGGAACTTTGCAGATTGGCCACTGACCCTTTYTAAATCACATTTAAATGTGTAGCCTGTCTTATCCAACAGGAAGAYTTGCTTAACTTGAAATATATTCCCCAAGATAACATTATCCAAACGRAATTTGATTTTCTTAATTGAAAAAGATAAAAGAGAGCATAGGTGTGTGTCTCTAACATATCCTACATCCCCCAAAAGACAAAAYGTTGCATCCAGATTAAGTGGGTTAAGACTTCCAGGCTCCACTTATCTAATGTTCTATGAGAGACAAKTCCCTATTCTCTGAATTGTTGTGCAGTAATATAAACTTGGTTTTCAGAAAACCAACCTGACTGCTAAAGCCATTCAAACTGCCTATGATATCAATGGTGCTAATCACATTTCCCCTCCATGGCCCTTCCTCTCTTTTCCCTCTAAAAATCCAGRGATGTTTCTATATCAGCATTAAATGAACTTGTTTGCTGCCTAGAAGCCAAATTAAAAGTGCTCTTTTATACTCAGCACTCACAGGATAGGGAGAAATAAGAATAAATGAGAGCCATTAATTAAATCTCACAGGGAACCACATTGTTGCAAACAGAAAACAAAACCTACTTTTCCCGTAACTGTTATTTTATGCTAAATGCAYCATAATTGCTATTCAAGACCAGATTAAGAGTTTGTTTTTCCAACATGCACTTTCTTTTTATTTGTACTCAGACTGAGCCCAAGTCCTATTCAAAGCCAGGCAGGAGTTTTCAGAGCCCTGGCTGTGCCTGTGGAGCTGCTGATTGCAGAGACACAACAGCGAGGCTGAGCAGTGTGTGCTGCTGACTTGGGGTCATTCTGTGCTCCCTTCCAGATTCCTCACCCCATGCTCACCYCATCAGGATAAGGAGGGCAGAGCCTCTCTGCTCAATAACCTGCAGTTGKGGTAGAGAAAGAAGAACCCCATGCCCTGCATGTCCTGGGGCACAGGGCTCACAGAGCCTGGGCTGATGGGTCTGCAAGCCTTAAAGACTTCTTTAGGCCTGGCCTAAAGAGATCCTGTCCTTGCTGAAAGCCATTCAGGTACAAATGGTTTTAATTTATCTAATTCCAAGGTTCCCCACCTCTAATTTACAAAGGTTCATTGTCTTCCCATCTCTAAGTCACAAAGGTGAATTTTGTTTCAAAAAAGTCCAGTTTTTTGTCTTCATCTAGGTTTTTGTCCCAGTGCCTTTTCCCTCCCCATAAACTGGTCAGAGAGAACACCCTAAACATGTTAAAAAAACATCCCCTGTGTGAAACAGATTTTTTTCTTTTTTAATGAGTTCCAAGTGCATCTTCCTGCATTTTGTTATATTACACATATATGAAAGCCTTTCTAAGCTTGCAAGTCTTTTATGACATTAATTTCAGCTGGTCATATAAAGCCAAGCATGTGACATCCTGGAAAGCACCAGGAGCTACAAATTCTGAAACCACAGCCYGTATTTAGAGCTAAATAGATGTTTTTCAGCTTGCTCTTGGGCAGTGTAATCACTCCTGCTCCCTGTGCTGGTTAACATTTTATAATCAACTCCCCATCCAAAGCCTGGCATCAGTGTGACCCCAGCACTCCCCAGACAGAAACTGCAGCYCTCTGCACCCTGCTCACCAGTGCTTTGCTTTAATCACAGAGAGATTACCAACACAGCACTGCTTCCCCATGGCCATGTTCAACCCTTGTAATACACCTAATCCCTGAAAGGTCAAGTCACACTCAAATCAAAGAAAGGATCTTTATTACAGGGGGGGATCCAGGGAGGATCTCAAATTTGAGAGCAGGAGACCAGCAGAGGCCATGCAATCCTCACATCACTGTAATCACAGGGCAGGCCTGGCAGGGCTGTGAATGCCCCAGCAGCTGCACAGATGTTATTTCYAAACTGCACTTCCCATCCAAGTGAGGAGTTAAGCTGTGTGATCCTGTCCTCCASAGCAAACAGGCTTCAAAGCCAAGTCCTAACAGATGACAACACAAATGAGAGGAGAGAAAATCTTCCACTTAATACAGAGCAGACAGAGACCTCACAGTTTTACAGTGACAATAACTGAAAAGTACAGGACAACCTGTAACACCTGCAGAATAATTCCCAGAAATCTGTGACAAGCAAAGAAACTCAGCACCTGTGCATGTCCCCAGCTGTGCCCACACAGACTGAGCTCTCTTCCTGTGCACACTCACAAATACCAGAAGCTGCTAACATTGTGTGTTCCTGTGCACACAGAGGTATGAACACCACACCCAATATGATCTCAAGAGCTTTCTCCATCATTCAAATGGTTCCTGCCCTCTCACAAGCCAGGGGAAAGGCTTTCCTGGTTTGGATTGACTTTGGTATTGCAACCCAGAAGTTTCTTCTACACCTCTTGTTCAACAGCCCCTGATACACTTAAACAAGGATTTCTCTAATCCACTGTGAAGGGTTTAACCCTTGGGATGTGATTCCAGGGGATGGTAAGTGGGGTTCCTCAACACCAACTGTTCTCATAACTAATGCTGTGTATTTGCCTTCACAGCTCTTTACAAAAGTGGCTCCATGATTTTTATTTTGCATTAAATGGAGAATCACTTTTTTTGCTTTAAACCTTGTACTGTTGTTCTCAGTTCAATTCACCATTCCTGGTTTTAGAGGCAACTATAATTTACACAGATACACAATCCTTTCAAAGACCTATTCAGAATTCTATKCAGAATCCCTTTATTTTACCCACACATAAAAGCCACTCCATCTCTTTCATCCCAGACACACCACCCCTCTTTCCTTCTGTTCTGTGAGATGAGAATCAGAAAAACATATTGCATTCCCTTCATGAATCTACATCTGTATAAATGATTCAAAAAGAAAAAGAATGAAACTTGTGTTCAAGTTCACATAATAATTTCCAAGGCTGTATTTACATTTTGACTACCAGGCAGCTCAGGATTGATATATTCACAGAATTACCAATATGTCATAATCYCTCTGTGGGTACAGCTCATCATTATGCAGAGATTGATGCCTTCTTTTTTTTTCCTACCRTTGCACCTACATTTAGCCCAAGGTTCTAAAACCAGTGACTCAGTATTGTGAGGTTTACATTATAACAAGAACTCTTGTAATTCAGTTAATGGCAGTGAGGCCACTGATTGTCCTAAACAACCCTTTCCTTCTTACAATTGCTCTGGAATAAGCAAAGGGTTGATCATGGCATACAASAACAAAAAGCCATCCACAGCTGTTTTCCCTACAGGTCCACAGAGGAACATTTAAAGTTCACCAAAGCAATATTTTACATGACAACATCAATTCTAACAATATTTAGCTGGCCAAAAAGAAAATCATTCCAGTCAATCACAGCATGAAAAAATAAAATCCTTTTTTCCCTGAGCTCTCTTCTAACCAAATTACACCAATAATGTTTCATATTCCCAAGCCTTTAAACATTGTRTAATTTAACAAAAGCAGTGACTTTTCAATAGTTTGATCTAATCTTTGCTAATGAAACACACAGAAAAAAAAGAGGATATGTAATTATATAAAGGTACCAAACACAAAGGCTACTTTGGTTTTGGGGGTTTGGAAGGTTTTTTTAATGTGCACAATATTCTCTCTGCCAACTGAAAACCAAAACAATTCTAACAACTTACTGATTTCAGGGCTGTTTCTACTGAAACCTGTTGGGTTTAACCCTTGGGATGTGATTCCAGGGGGTGGTAAGTGGGGYTCCTCAACACCAACYCTTCTCAYAACTAATGSTGCACAAAATTTTGCATTTATCACATGGTAACCCAAACATTCTCAAACATCACACAAAATTATATTGTAATGCACTCCAATCTCCTCAGTGAGATTGCCATTGAAGCAGTAGTTTTATTTTKGGGATTGGCAGCTCCTGGCAGTGCAGCTCTCAAGTCAGTACCCAGCTTCTGGATGGGGCAAATCCCCARAGGACCCAAGATTGGCTTCTCCAGAGTCCAACACACCCCAGAGCAGTTTTCCTTTCAGTATGAATGGAAGCAGCAGCAGGCCAAGGCTGCATCATGCAAAATTAAGAAATAAGAGCTGGCTGCATCAGGGTACTGAACACAGAGCCATAAAGTCTAATTAAAGTCTTAAGTGCTTAAAGTCTGATTTACTTTACTAGAATTATCTCGTTCTCCTAAAATTCTCTGCATTTTTTTATTCTTATAGCATTTAATTATAGTTTAAATATTTCTCCAAGCCCAGAAAACTGCCACTTGCATGTTGAAAACGTTGAAATGAGATGCTCTCAGCAGTTGGAATCTGTTTCTTAAAGCTTTTTCTCCACAAAAAAAAAAAAAGGATCGAATCAGCCCTTTCCCACACAATTCCGGTTTTGACAAATTGGCATTTCTAGATGAAGCATGTTCTTCTAAAACATCCTGTTCAGTTCTATTTAAATACATAAAAAATGTGAGCAGTGAAATTATGAAGTATATTTTAGCTGGGTCTCAAATAATGAAATATTGAACATGGCTACAGGAGTTTGATTCACTCAACTCCAAGGAAAAARCCCTGACCCAGCTGCTTGCAGGATTTGTGAGGGGTATCAGTCAGAAAAAGTATCAGTGTTGCAAACAGAATTTTCATGTCATTGTTTCTCTCACAGGTGTTCAGAATATCCAGCTGCCATCCCAAGTAAAACAGGGGTAAAAGTGTTTTAAACCTGATTCTGTGAAGCTTTGTGCTGCCCAAATAGAGCCATTTGAGCATGGTATATTCATTTCTTACAGATAACATAGATCTTAAAATAGCACAACTGGCATTACACTGGTTATTGCATCTTAATTTTTTGGATGTGAATTCTTTCCCCTATATCCAGTAGTGGAGACTGCCATAAACCAATCACATCCATGAGGYTTCACTGAACACTGAATAGGCTGCAATTTTAAGTCACAATCATTCCAATTTTTTTTTTTTCATTAAATGCTGAATAGAAAACATAATTCAGTTTTGTAAATATTCATCATTTGTTACCCTTCATCTGGTTCAATAATCATGTTATGAMTTAATTTGTTTTACAAATTCCCCTAATTTTTAATCATATTATTTGACAGTGAGCATAAGAAAYTGTATCAGGTTCCTGTATATTGATTAAAAGATCTAAGAATTAGTAAAATAAGGAGAGGAGAAGTGCAGAGCTTAAAATCTACTAYTAAAGCATTAATTTAGTGACAAATTATGTGACTAAAATAATGGGTGATAGACAAAAATATTCACACACACAAAAAAAAAGTAAAACTACTTATATTCTCAWCCATGTCTCAGATAATGGACAGAARATAGACTTCAACACAGATGTTACAGCAATCAATTTTTTTTAAGTCACTTTAAAATATAAAGCTGCAGCTGACTAGAGACAAGTCAGTGGTTTGAAACATGAAGTAAAAAATTTCTTAAGATTCTTTAAGATTCTAAGAAAATCAATCAACAGGAAGAATTCAAGCCCCATGCTGTAGCTGCATTAATATAACAGGCTATAATCAAAGAATAAAAATCGAAATTGAGAAGACATAAAACCCTCAGTTTAATATGAGGAGCATGGAAAATTCATAGAACTTTACTGCAATAAACTAARTAAGTCACTTCTTGGTTGCTTCTAGACAGCTTCTGAACACAGCCCACAGCTGATCTGACCTGTTCTCTCAAAATACTCTGCTGTTTTCCTGAGCTGAGGCAATAGGAAGAAATCCCAGAAATTCTACATTCCTGATAAATGTTATTGATTTGCAATTGCAAGCTACTGATAAGGCACGTGTTGCAAGGGTCACAGCAATAAGGAGTAAATGATACACAGGGCTGGCCCCTGCTTTCAAGGATGAACTCACAGGAGGAGTCAGATACAAACACATTTCTCATATTTGCCCTTCTTTGCTGTTGATTTTAGTGCAGMTAATTAAATTCTTCCCCTAATTACTCAAGCAGTGCTGCCTGTGYGAGTGGTCAGGGAAGCTGCAYACTGTTTCAATCCACTTTTARCAGCAGTTAAATTATTTTGTTGGGTTTTTCCCTGCTGTCTGTGTGACWGAGATTCAGACTATAAAAAACCACCAACATTGGTGACTGAGCTCAGGCTAAGAAGTTGTCTTTACTAAAAGATTCCCTTCACCTAAAACCTAATGGTCTGTGGTGGTTTCCAACCCCTTCCTAGCTAATACCAGTCTAGGCTCCACCAAGAGCCACCCCTCTATATTGCCCATATAATTTCCTGTCAATAATATTTAACTTTTACTGGGTTTATTGTCCATATTATTTACTGCATTAGTTTGATTCCCAAAACAGTGGCAGTTGAGGAGATATTTCAGCAATCTACCCTCCCCAGGGGTGGAGCTGGCTTTGCTGACTCTGAACTCAGTGGTTTTTCCCTGCCTCTTTGCCCATCACAGGCTGGGTCTGCAATCCCTTRGCAGAGAGCAGGGCACCAGGAGGGAGATGCTGTGCCCCTGTTCCCTCTCATGGTTAACAAACCTTCTGTCTGCCCTGTCCTRAATTCTACTTGCTTTATCAAACAGCTGGAGTCCAAAGAGTCTCCAACGAGATATAATCACTGTTTAGGAATGGTAATGCATGCAATGTTGAAATTCATACATGAATTATTTATATCACAGCTGATTGGGAAATTCACTGGATTATTATTCTGCTGGCTCTAAATTTTTTTTGTGAATTACCCTCTGAGGACAGAGTGCTTGTACTTGGGAGAGAGATCACTGAACCAGTGTAATCTTTACTTGACATGTCAAGAGACTGCAAGGAGTTTACATCAATTCTTCTGKGATGTAGGAGTGTATATCTAACTGAGGACAGGGGTTTAAAATTGCCATTAAAAAGGATTTTGTAAAGTGCTCACAGGCCAGGATGAATAAATGAACACTGCAGTCTATGAAACAGGCAGAGGAAAAAATAACAGGCTATAAAACACAACAATGAAAACAATTGCATGCATGGATTCAAATATTTGTCTGCATGTCCAATTTACTGATGTTATRAGTTACTGTACACCTGTAAAATAAGTTTGATTTTGTTCTAGCCCTCACATTAAAGTAGCTTGTGTTTGATCAAGCATCCTTTTCATATGAATAATTTAGTTCCAATAATGGCACATTATTCTGAAAAATATAACCACAGAGGTCTCTTCTGTACTGAAATATCACAATACCTAATGTTTAAAAAGTCAGCTTATTTTCACCTATTATTGTTTCCAAAATTAGCAAAATATAACAACAGATCTAAAATCAGAATTCTTTCTCAAATCCATTTTCATAGYAAGTGCAAAAATATCTAATGTTTAAGGATTTTTTTTTAAGTACTTACATGTATAAATATTCCTGGCACAGAGTTGRAAAGGAAAGCTGGGTGAATCAGCAATACTCTAGTTTGCTGGACAGACAGCTAGAAAACAATAAAACACAAAGGTAATTTATTTCAGATAAGCCTGATYCAAACAGCACTTGACACAGAATAAAACAGTAGGTTACTTCCCCTGAAGTTCTTTCAACATTTAATTAAGGATGGAAACCAAAATACATAAAAACTAAGAATGAAAATTTTTAGGAGGCTCCCATCATTAAAAGGAAAATCAATATAGTAATCTTTTAAGATTCGTTAAAGTATAAAACACTGGAGTTTTCTTATTCTTATTCCCCCACCCTTTCTTAAACATTGCTAAAGCTCATCCAAACATCACAACGTTTCACTGGGAATTGTCTGAATGTATTCATTCATCCACTTGTCTGCCTTTCAAAGGAACCACCTCATGATGTTTCAGAACCATTGTGGCATTCAGGACACTACCCAGGCCTTCCTTCAGCCATTCTGTCCTAAAATGYCCAAACATGCCCAAAAGATCCATTTCTGCCTCACACCAAACACCCTGCCCTTCACAGCTTTGGTCTAACAACATCCCAGACCACTCAGCAGCAGGCTGAACAGGAGCTGAGACATCTGTCTGTCCCAAACCCATCCATTCTGCAGCCACAGGAACAACAGTGGGTTTAAAGCTACCTCAGGACACTGAGAGCCCTCCAAGGAGTGGGCAGAGCCATCTGCTGAGCTCCACAACAGCAGGCAGCAAGGTGGAGAATGAATGTGAATAAATGCTTCAGGATAGCAATGGGAATGAAACAAACAGCATCACAGTAAACACACAAAACCCCTGCAGTGCTTCAGGCAGCCTCTGCAAAGGACAATAGGCTTTAAATGAGTTGTTGTATCTAACTGGCACAGCCTGCAGAGAGTGCAGGGAAAACACTTCTCAATATTTTTTTCCCAATAAAATCAATGATGAATATAAGAGATCCAGTAAATTATGACTTTTACACACGGGTTTATTGTTCCATAAATAACGTCCAGCATTTTTAATGTGTTTCTAACTGCATTGTTAATGTATTCAAAATCACCTCACGCACAAAATCACCAAATTATTCCATTTTACCTATGACTCTTGGAACACCTGGATTGAACTGTTTGGGGACCAGAGGAACAARCCCYGACCCCAAAGGCCTCTCCTCCAGCYCTGCCCCATGGTCTCTCAAAGACAACTCCTCAACTCCATGCACAATCCATCTGCTCCTCCTCCTCCCCATCCCTGCCTGCTTTTCCATAGCAGCACTACAGCCACCTGAGCTGGCCAGCCTGGGCTCTGTGACTCCAGGGATCCTTCTGTTTGTGCACACACAAAGGGCATCTCTGTTCTGTTATTCCTGAGGTTCCCCCCTGTCCCTGTCACCACATCCTTTCAGTCCTGTCCACCATGTCACTTTGGGGCTCAGCTCTTCTCCCAGGCCCCCAGTGACAGGACAAGAGGTCACAGCCCTGAGTGTGCCAGGGGGGTTTAGGTTGGGCATAAGGAAGAGCTTCTTCACAGAGGGGGTGACTAAACATTGCAATGCCCTGGGATGGAGTCACCATCCCTGCAGGTGTTTAGGGAAGGACTGGATGAGGCACTCAGTGCCATGGGCTGGTTGTGTTTGGTCACAGGTGGGACYYRATGATCTCAGGTATCTTTTCCAACCCACCTGATTCTGTGATTCCCTGTGGCCTCCCTCACAGCACTCCCAAGTTCCAGTCTCCCCTCAGATGGAAAAGGGGGCCTTGTCCCCATTTTCTCCAGGTGGATCCCAACGAGAGGAGGCCCCTCCATGGCTCCTGCCAGGCCCCTCCTGCCCTGCCATTGACTCTCATAGGTACAAGCAGTGGGGAGCAGCCCCAGGCCCCACAGGAAGCCTCTCCCCAGCACCCTGGGCCCAAAGCAGCCCCTGCACAGCCTCTGGAGCAGCTCAGTCCCTGGGGGGACTCTGCCCCTCCGGCCCTGCCTGCACAGGGGGTGCTGGGGCTCTGCAGACAGACTGCACCCCTCAGCAGCTCCTGGGGCACTGAGCCTGCCCTGCAGCTGCTGGGGAAGGAGCTGCCTTGCACAGGAGCCAGGCACTGCCTCCCTGAGTTTCCATGGATCAGTGCCCTGTCAGTCCCTGTTTCYCCTCTGCCATCTCCCTCAGCTCCTGGCTCCTCACCCAGCCCAGCCCGGCTGTACCTGTGCCCCCCATCCTCAGCACCCACAGCTCTGAAAGAGCCAGGTGCTGTCCCTGGCAGTGCTGGGCAATTCCCAGGGAAATGCAGGGAAAGCTCCTCCTCATTTCCATCATCTCAGCAGGGCCATGCTGGACTCAGAGAAACCCTTGACTTGGGCAGGAGGAGGGGACTGAAGTCTTGCAAGATCAGCCTCTTCTCACTACAGAATGCTTTTGAAGAGCTGGTGTCATCTCCAAGCTCTCATTTGCTGAGGTATTTTCAGCACATCACAGTGTGGCTCAGGAACCCCCAGGACAGATCTTTGTCACCAGCTGGAAAGCCAACAATATATCAGGGATTTTYACTGATACAAACCCTCTTCCAACACAATTTGTCTGGATCAAACTTTGCCACGTCAATTTGTAAACTTAATTAACTGTGGTCTCAATAAAAGCCAAGATTACTAACATAATGATTAATTAGATCCTTTTAAGTAATGCAGTGGTTGAATTAACTGAGTAAAAATAGTGGAGAAACTGGCAAGATAACRCACCACTGATGGATGGAGGTTTGTCCCACAAAGGCAAATGCAGGAAGCATTATGAATTAGCACAATGGAAATAAACTACARCATTAATCATTGGAAACACACAAGTTATACACAGCTCCTTCACATGTAAAGGCCCAGTGATTGCAATGTCTTACCCCAGAGAAAAGGGAAGTTTTAGCCTCTCCACATGATATCAAAATAYAAGAATTAAACTTTTAATCCCAGATAAAGAATCAGGTCCTACTAGCCTATATTTCTGAGAAGAGCTATTATATAGATGAAGATAATTCACTGCCCCCCCCCATATTTATGTGGGAGTAGCAGACTTTTAATTAAMCAGCATTGCACATCAATACCAATTTATACTGTAATTTTTTGAAGCTGTTCTAATATCAAGTTATTTTTTTCTGAATCCTGAATTATCATTTATTTATGCATTTTTATAGTATGTTAATATATGAACTCACACACAAAACAGCAATAACCAAACATTCTGTTCACCTTCAGAAGGTCTGGGACTCAAACCCTGACCATTACAGCAGAGGCTGTGACAGGCCCTTCCTTTCAAGAGTTCAGCACACCAATGCAGATTTCTGTGAACTCATATCTCACACCAATTTCTCCCCCATTGCTTTTGGAAACTGTAAAAAAATTATTTCACCCTCTTCTTGGAAAATATTTTTTAAGCATTGAATATTGTTACATAGTTATTAGAAGAGYTTCTCCTCCTTGGTCAGAATTTCACAGGTGCATGAGGACTCCAGTTTACAAAAGTCAGGAAGAATCTTCTAAAGGTTAAACAGCTTGGAGTATTTAACCAAGCCATTTTATAGCTTAACATTTATAAACCACACTACAGTGGCAAATTGGAGTGAGAGAGAACAGTTCTTTAGGTCTGCAAGTAATTGGTAGTAAACAAAAGGACTTAGAACTATTTCTGCAAAGACCTTGCAGGCACCATTATTCATTTGTCCCTCTTTTCCCTTCCACCCTCTCTTTTCTCAGCTTGGTTTCTTTGGRCTCAAAGCCTTTTTGATACAGGTACAATTAAACTAAGTGTTGACTCCTTGCAAAGTAAGACTTCAGACYAGCTTAAGTCTTCTTAACAACAAGCATAACACCAACCAGAAGATAAAAACAAGCAATTACTTTCTACAGGCAGGTAAGGCAAGTRATCTCCCTCATTATTTCCTTACTTTCTACCACCATTCCTTAGACTAAAACCGTTTAGAGGATGGGTATTTCTCATGAGGTTGATCTACAGWGGTGTTTTTGTTGAAGGAAGTTGTTAGCACTTGTTTTTGCTCTAACCCAACCACAGCCACGTGTGAACCACAGTGGGGTGAATCTGATTCCAGATGTTGGGGCTACTCATTGTCACAAGCATTGCTCTTTTTTACTAAGCAGTACTGAAATTTACTGGCATTATTATTATAATAGCATAACTGTGTCAAATAAGTTTAGTTCTGTTTGAGTGTTTCTCATGTATTTAAATCTGGAATGGTTGTGATAACAGCTGATAAATTGTGAGACAGAATTCCACAGGTAGAGCAAAATTACCACGGTCAAAAACGTGTGCAATAGACTGACCAAAAAAGAGGGGAAAAAAACCCAAGAACCTCACAAATCTTTAAATATTTAAAATTGCAGAGCTTTTTGGGAACCAAAAGAAAGTAAAAGTATGCATGCTACCTATTTTCTTTTATTCTCATGACAAAAACAGAACTGCAACTGAGGAGCTGACTAAGTCGATCATTTGCAATGAGTCACAATTAAATGGAGGCTGCCAGACTCAATTAATGTATCAGTTCAGTACAGATATCATTCTGTCAAACTGAAGGAAGAACTGGTTTTTTCAGGTCCCAGGAGTTTATTCCTTCTTGCAATAAAAAAAGGCATACTGCATGCCAGCCTTTCCAACTCCTATTGCCACTGAATAGTCAACCAAAAGCCCAAAAACTGCAGTTTATCAGGCCTACAGACATTGTGTTGGCCAAAAAATGGGCATAATAAGATATTGGCACATCTGTCCAAATTTATCTCAATGTACTTTCAGGTCTAATTAGCAGGGGTTGTGTCTGTTCTGATGTGGTGGGGGTTTTGTTTGTTTTTAAAGCAACTGTGGTAAACAAATTAAGATTTATGTAAAGTATCAGGCTGGCTCTTGAAGATGAGTGTCTAAGTGGATTTTGTTAAATTTAATAGGCATTGAACCATCAGCTGAATTTCTTTAGAGGCAGCCAGAGGGTTTTTTCCTCCTCCACCCTAGGTTTGAGCTGGGCAGACAGGGCAAGAGCCCTGGAGCCTCCCTCCCTGAAGGAGCTGGGCTCCAGCCCAGCACTGGAAGGATCAAAACCATKCCTGTGCCAGCATGAGGAGGCACTGGGAGCTGGAAGAGGCCAGTGCCTGTTGTGGGGCTCACCTCCATTCAAAGGCACAGCACAGGATTTCCWATAAGCAATTTCCAGACCAGTCACCCAGAAGGAGCCCTGTTCTTTGCCAARCAAAGGAAAGCTCCTCCAAAATGCTGAAATCCACCTGTTATTTCCAGCCTGAAAATGCACTGCTCCATTTTCATGCATCACTTTAAAATCCACAGCAGCTTGAGCACACTTATTCTCCTGAAATGCWGGGGTGCAAGTCCCTCCCTTTCCCAGCCTCTTTTTTTATTACAA
Organism: Alauda arvensis; assembly: GCA_902810485.1. Taxonomy (NCBI): domain Eukaryota; kingdom Metazoa; phylum Chordata; class Aves; order Passeriformes; family Alaudidae; genus Alauda; species Alauda arvensis. Next base: position 1,676,733 of record CADDXX010000142.1, read on the forward strand.
CAAGCATTTACACAATCTCAATACCCCATSTAAAGAAAGGAGGAATTGCCAAACAATCAGGTCCCAGCACACTGAGAGACAAACTTACACTCATAACTCACCCCGTCAAGCACTTGATTCCATGCTCAGTCAGTTTTGTGTCAAGGACAAAAGAAAAATAAAGGCAGCATTAACTTCTCTCCCAGGAAGGGGTGTGACAGGACTTTAAAGAAGCAGCAAAGCCAGCTGCTGCCAATATTATTTACTAACTTCCCTTAACGTGCAGYTGAATCCCCTTTAAGGCAGACACACACCTGTAATCAAYTGATAATTTAGCCACTAACAGCACAACTCAGTACACCTGGCACAACCCCCACTCCTGAAATGCAGCAACTTGTGCTAAAAACTTAAACTGAAAACTCCCTCACAAAAATTATTACAGGGTTTTGCTCTTTTTTTCTTTGAATTTTGCTTTGGGGTTTTTTGTTTCTTTTTGATTAGGGAAAAAATAAGGGCTGTAGCTAACAGCATTATTGTGGCAAAGACACCAGCATTCAGTGCTGCTCACCCTGTGGCTTTCCCTTGCCATTCCTYCCAGCCAAACAGACACACAGCTTTCTGCTTGTCTTGGAAATAAGCATTGTAGCTCTGTGGAAATAAGTGTTGTGTCTCCCAGCTAATGGTCAGGCTCCACAGCTCACAGCCAATTAACCACCTTGGAGCTTGTGCCTTCTGCCAACGTCTGAACCCAATCCATTAAAATCAGCTGCAGCTCAGCACAGATGTTTCCCTGTTTGCTTTCTGCAGGCACAGGGGGACAATCAACTTCACTGCCCGTGTGAAGGAATAGGAATAGTTCCAAAGAGGGACTGGGCTCTCAATGTGAACATGAATTTCATRTGGGAGCAGACATGAACTGCAAAGGTGTCGTGCATTTGTGTTCATTATTGAAAGAAAATCTGGGGCAAAACCCCACCAAAACTCGTGTATAAAAATATTTTAAGCACTCTTTGAAATCATTCCACATTGCTAGTTTGTATATGTTAAACATTAGGTGCTTCCAGTACACCATCCTCAAACATATTCGCCCTAGGGAATCTCTTAATATCTAGAATACTCCTTGTTCCTCATTAGGAAACAGATAAGCAATTCAGAACATTCTGATATAGCCCTGTCACAGCTGGGAAAAGATTTTTACATTAATTATTTAAATTTTATGGCACTGTCTGCAGCATTTTCTGCTTTGCTACAACAACAGAATTAAAGGACAAAGGAAAAACTATTCTCTCCAGCAGAATTTCATTCCAGACCCCATTATAAGACTCAAGTGCTGTGCACTCATGAAAGGATAATAAAAATCTTTGATAACCCCATGGAAACATGCCCTGAAGGAATGAAACTTAGAAGACATGAATAGGTCATCTAAGGGAATTTCTTCATGTTTGAAGGCACAGAAATGTTGACAGCTGCAAGTGTAGTGACAATACACATTACCCAGTGATGGATCCACAAAAATACCTAGGCAGACAAGAGAGCCAGGGCCAGAAGCTGGGACTAAGCAGCCTCAAAATTGTCCTTCTAATTCTCTAACACTTTATTTAGCAAGTTAAACTTGCAATCTTAGCTGAGTGGCCTCAAATGTACYCCTATCTCACAGGCCTTGTACCTGGGGCTATCAGATTCTCCTTAGAAGCTTTAGTTTCTAAGTCCTTCCTAAACTGCATRAAATTTGCAAAATAGTGCTAAGTTATGTTTTGCTCAGACAGCATGGGAACACTGATAAAAAATACCTGGGCATGTTTAATGTAATTTTTCTTTTCCCTCTTCTGAGAGCACAACACAGGGAGTTTCACTGCTTTTCCCTTTTATTTTGAAAAACAAAAAAAGAAACAACACAGAAGTGCTTATAAAATGAGAAAATAAAACCTCTTTTTCCCTGGTGGAATAATGTCCCAGCATTTGCTACCAGTAAAAGATGCATCAAGGACCCTGCACACAGCACCCACACACAATAAATGACCACACAAATGGTCACACACAAAGSAAAATTTTATTTCTTGCCAGACAGCAAACATACAAGACATCAGTAGAGAAACTTATTCAAATAAAGTTTAACTTTTAAACAATACTTATTTTATTCTTGAGTCTTCTGTTGGGAAACCCTGACAGATACAAGTAATTCTTGGCCCATAGGGAATTCCAAATTAAGTTGATAGAGTGAAATTATTTTTCCTGGCAGTTATTGGTGACAGAGATTCCAACATCTTGCTAGTTAATACGTAATTTTAGTAGCATTCATATTTAAACAGTAGCACTACTGATTTTGAAGGCACATAGCAACAAATATCAGTAAAATGAYTGACTGCTGCAAGGAAGGGAATAGTGCACCATCAAGAACAGGTGCACTGATTTGAAAGTGTTCTCAGAGTATAAAAAACTAAAATTTCAACTAAGAAGGGTGGGCAGGTTTTCAAGTGCAGACCCCTACTGAATGTGAGGKCCACAAGAGAAGGAAACAAACAGACACAACTCATGGAATGAAAAGAGTTAATGAGAGAATATTTGCATGTATCATCAAAAGACATTTGCAAATGTGTGCAACAAATCACTTTTCTTTTTCCCTTGTATTTCAGCTTTGTCCTGCCACATTAGCCAAACAATGAAATACAGACAAAAGCCTSTCTGTACCATCATTGACATTCACATTTGGCCAGGTGCCACAAAAATCAGSTTATTATGTTAATCAGGTGTTCAGCTGGCATTTAGAATGATCAGCACTTTACCATCATATATTTCAGYTTTATCTTGAAATTAATTCCATTTTTTTTCAGTGACAAACTGGAAATACTTCAAACTAATTTCTTCTAAAGCATATAGAATGGCATAAAACCAAACACAGATTAGTCAGTTTACACCAGGCTCAAAGCCAAGCCTTACTGACAGGTAAGAAATGGGCAATTGTGCAATCAAAATCAGCCAGAAGGTTTTTGGAAGTAAAAGACCTACTCATGCAGGGGCTCCTTGGAGGTGTCAGGCATGTAAAAGCCAAGAGTTTGAGACTTCTACAGGTATAGAGACCAATGAACTCTAATGCAGAGCTTTCCTTCCCTTCACCCATTGACTATAAAAATCCTTTAACATTTCTGGAAGWAGGAAATTCAAATCTGAGTGCCACATCAGGTGCTGTTTACATACAGTAATAATAAAATATATTTCCCTTGAARACTTTCTCTTCCTCCCTACTCCCAACATTTTGATAGGCAAATATGAATAAAATCAAGTTTAAAAAAAAAAGAGCAAGAAAAAACCAAAACATTGAAAAGCCTGGTAAAGTGGTTTAGCAATTTAGCACAGACAATCTGTCTGTATTATTATGAGCAAGTAACCAGAAATAGKCAGTTTTCCCCTAATCTTCACTGATTCCTAAGGCTTTTCCACATGGTCACATCAAAGGGAGTTAACACTTAAATACATTTGTATGATAATATTAATTCCCACACAATTCACACCATCTTYTGATCAGGATTATTTTCAGCATTATAAAAAACATGGCATATATGAAATTTTTCAGACCCTCAACATCATACATGTAATTGTTTGCTTACCCAATTGCCATGAAAAATCCTGTCAGCTGGAAATAGCACTGATAAAAATATCTTMAACCTGATTTAATAAAAAGACACTCTTCCACTAGAGTAAGACTGGAACATTAATAAATAATTCCAGTGATTAACACTACTGAAATAAAATTCTGTGGGCTTCTTTTGGCACGTGGCAAGCTGTTAGATTACAGTGAGCCATCTATAGACACCACAACCTCCACTATTCTAACAAGCTGTGGAGAAAATTCTCCATATTTTTATGCTGTTGTTCTTCACCATATCCTTAGAATATGATTAATTGTATAGTTTTGTGTACAGGTGGGGCACTGCAGCCTAGTGACTGCAGCACAGGGCCAAAACTGAAATGATGGTCTCATTTCTGCTCTTTGATGCATCTGACAGACAGGTGACCTGAAGAAAATTCTTTGCAGTCCTTTGCATCACATTTACCTCTGTGATAAGCGAGTTTGGGTTGAGATGGGCTGGCTAAGAAGGGCTCAAAGGTTGTCATTGTGAGGGACATGGGGCATCAGCAATGGGGAGATTTTGTGGTGCCAGGACAAAGTGTGACCTTCTGGCTGGAGACAGACTGGGAACAGAGAGGATCTGTGGGCCCCTGCTATAACTGTGCTTGYAGGGTCTCCACAGAAAGATCTCAGCAAGAGTAAGGTGCTCTTCCAATTCCTAAGTGTGCAGTTATTCTCCTCTGCCCACACACGTTCCCCGTGAGCACAGGGCAGATGTCCTGAAGGACAGTTTTGGCTCCTGAGTGCTCACTTTCCTGCACACATCCAGGGCCTTGCAAGGCTCATGCTGCAAGCACTTGCTCTGCAGCACTGCTCTGCCTGAGGACACCCCTGAGCCAGCCAGGCCTGCAGAAGATTGCCTGTCACTGCTGGAGATGGGCAGCCCCTCTCCCTCAGTGCCACCTCCCCTGCAGGGCACAGCCACAGTCACTCTGGGGTGCTTCCTTATCCCCAGGAAGCAAACCTGGGCACACAAACCTGGGCACACAAACCTCAGTACTCCCCAGGCTCACAGATCTCATTCCATATCTGCACAGAAAGCACAGATACAAGCACAGCTGCACTCCCCCTGCACCATCAGGAGCCAGCAGCTCCCCCAGGCACAGGGAGCCAGGGCAGGGCAGCAGAACCAGAGCAGCCAGCCCAGCTCTGGCCTTGCTCTGAGCCAGGGGCAGGGCATTCCCAGGAGCTGCCTGCATCTGCTCAGGCAAGTGTTGGCAGCTCTGGAGAACGACAAACAACTGTATAAAATGTGCCAACARGAAATCCCATTGGGACACATCAGGCAATGCTGCTGCACAGATCTTGGAGAGCTGGAGCACATCCCATCCCACAGCCATGGGACAGCCCTCCTGTCACCTCCCTGCACCACAGGCTGACCATTCCCTGCCCCTGCAGCCTGACACCATCTGCTGAGGCTCTCCAGAGGCACTGCTGTTAAAAGGCAAGGCAGGGAACAGACATATTTAAGGTTCTAATTTAATTTTTCCTCTGAAAATCCATAATAGACTAGCAAAGGATTAAGATTTGGTGATTAGCACCTGAATGACAACAAGTCATTATTTTTGCACCAAACAAGGATAGAGTATCATGGGTAATTTATAGTGGGTAATTAAGATAATGAATACTTGAGAGTCTATCAAATAAATAGTCCCTAAAAGTATCATTTTAATAGGGGCATGATTATCAACAGCACTAAGGAGGACCAAAACAGAAGCAAKATACCTGTTTTAGACACATATTTTWAAAAGGCAYGAATCTCATCACTTAAACTGGCATCTAAGTTCATCTTTGATTAMSAACTGTTCTTYTAAATTCATCTAMATRGGCATGAAAGTAACTGGTAAAAYTGCACCAAAATCACCACCTGTGTGGACACATTTTATTGATTTATTGCTTGGCCTATTTTACACTAAATGATATAACTGGAGGAAGAACAATCTTCTCTAGTGCTTCACCCCTGGAGAGGTGAGCAGGTGGAGGGTTCCAATCAGCTGAGTTAGCCTGATTTTCTGTCCTCATGGAGGCTTAAAGGTAAAATTCCACCTTTCAGTGCAGCAACAGCAGCAGAGTGCAAGCATGGACTAATGCAGCCAAGAGCAGGCCTCAGCAGGGTTATAAAACAGATAAAGCACAAGTGTCCTGCCACAGAGCTGCTGTGTGGTGTGGCTAACACTGAACCAACCCCGCTGTGTTTCCTGTGCCCTCCATCTCAGCAGCTCCTTACTCAGCACTGCAGGGCCCCACCACCCTGCACAGGCACTGACTCATCCCTCCCAACCCCTCTGGGTGCCTCGGGCTCTCAAATGAAGCTGCAGCAGTGCTGAGCTCTTCTGCCCAGCTCAGCAAGCCCAAACATTATTGCTTTTTATAGTGCTCTTCAGCCMAGTTATGATTATTTCTTAGCACATCTTGAAAAGGGGGTCACTCCTTCCTCCGTGCAGATTGAAGGGAAAACACAGCTGCAGGGGATTACAACCTTCATTAAATAACCAAGACCCATCCTTGCACCTGGGTCAAGGAGAGGCAGCTCCCCAAGTCACTGTGGCCACATTGCCAAGCTCAGGGAGATAAAAATAATCAGTRATGTGGGCTTTGCAGAGCTGCAGGCCATCCCCCGTGGCAGGAATGCATTTGGGAGTTTGAAGGTGATAACAGCTGAAGGTGGCAAGTTGTTCCAGCTGGTCTAATCCTCCTGCTAAATCAGAAAGTTGAGAAGGACAGGCTACACTGACATCTCCCTGATGGAAAGCTAAATGCTCATAATATGGCCTGCCTCRCCAGGAGAGTCTTCATGTCCTGATTAATGAGACAGCATTAATTGCACTGGTTTTCACAGGCAAGGTGAAGTTTTAATATGTGATGAAGCATGTGCCAAACATKAGAAGAAAGCTCTAAGGGACAGAATATCCCCTTGCATATGAGAATGCTGTGACCTCCTGAGGAACTGACTCCTTTGGAGGGGTTGCCCCATGCTAGAAACAGCCTGGGGGAATTATATTGCTTGGAAGGGGGCTTATATTGTTTGGAAGCAAATCTTTGGATTAATTGTTTGGAAGCCAATCTTTGGATTAATTGCAGTTTCATGCAGTCAGGTTTCTGGTTTTTTCTTATTTTCATGCCTCRGTTTTACATAATTTCTCAGTTTTATGTCCAGCCTGGAATTTGGTTGTGACTGATGCTTTGGAAGGTTTCATGCATGGAATTCCATCTCTGCTTTATTAAAATCCTAAATTTGATGGGAAAATATTCACTAAGCCTCTAAGAACATAATCCTGGTTTTTCATTGCAAGTGTTGATTGATCAGAAAATTGGTGCTCCTCACAATTTTTTTCCCTGCACTCCTGTGGTTTTAAAGGTCTGATTTAAAATTTTGCTTGCCTGTTTGAAGGCATAATGAAGTCTATAATTATCTATTATCTTGCAGGCAGTTCTCAAGTGTTGATGGATCTTCACTATTACTTTCCTTAGAAATACAGGAGAAAATCCTTCTGCTATCTTAGAAAAATACCTTCTTCTTTCCTCACACAAGCAGGAGCTATAATACACAAAGTAATTTATTTCTGTGGGAAAAAAAATCATATTCTAGGAAAATAATTTAATAAGCTAAACAATTAATCACTACCACAACCTCCCAAAATTCTTTTCCAGCTGCTAATTAATATATTGCTGAACATACTTCAATTTGTTTCTGGAGAAACTCCTGCAGGCTGCACTAGCTGCAGTCAGCAGCAATCCTGTCCTTCAAATGTTCACCATGACACAACAAGTGGAAATGTCATTTCTGGTCTCTTATCCCCTTGCTGTGCACTGTGCTGGGCAGCACTGGGAATTTGATTCCCAGAACTTTCTGGTCAAACGTAAGTTATCTTAAGGAAAAAGAAAATAAAAATTAAAAACACAAGAAAAAGATTATGTTTTCTTCTTTAAGAGAAAGCATTAAGTAGCCTAAAGTAAGAAATATTCCTATAATTTGATGTTATGCTGTATATAAAGGGACCAGTAATTGYAATTTTGAGAAAACAATAGTGTAAAGTGAGCCCTACATGGAAGCTCTGCTTAGGTAAAATACCTGTAATCCAATAGGATCAAGAAGAAATCAGCAGTTTGCATTTTGGAAAGGAAGAATCCACAAGGACTTACATGACACTCATATTTCCACAACTTCATTGTGACTTGTCCTAGCATCAAATTTTAGCTGTTTTTCCTGCAAATGTGGAAAGCATTCCTTAGTTAAACAGCAGATATTTTTTTCTTTGTTTCATAACAAATAAATTAGGAGGAAGCTTTTGTTTTCCATCGGCTTGACAATTATGTCACTGTTTTGCTGGAAATAAGAGCAGTTGGCATTTTCTTCATGCCAATATATGAGTGTGTGAGTTGAATTGTCTCTGAACTATGAGCAATAACAAGATAATCCTTGTCAGAAAGCAATTAATGATTGCTCTGCAGCCAGGTTATTCCCAGGGCTGGGAGCCCCTGTCATAGAGCCTCGTGGCAGAATGGAAAATCATCTCTGTGTAACTGCTTAGCCTCCTCAAGGAGAAGAAATCTGCCCTCTTGGAAATAAACCTCCTCATTTTATTAAAAAGAACCCTCTTCTAGCCATATGGGAAAAAAACAACAACATTAAACTAAAGGGTGCAATCAAAAGRTTGTAAATGGATTCTTTGATTTTCCTAAGGTTCTGAAGGATTTGAGGGATAAGACAACTTAGTATTCTCACACAAATTACTTTTTTGGCAGCTTTCTCTGCCTAGAGACTCCAAAACTTTCTGTGAATTTGGATTTACAAGATCAGCACAGAACTAAATTTTCCTAGAAGAGCAAAACCCATTGAGGCACCGGAGAAAACCATTGCAAAACACCCAAATGTGCAACCATCATCTCCTGCCTCTTCAGCAATGTCACTCAGTTACATAAACATGCCATGCACACTGAATTTCACATCCCCTGTGCCACTTGAAGCAAGCCATAACATTTCCCAGCCAAATATATACACGGCTCCAATATGCATACACATCTAACTCCAGTACACAGCTAATGAGATGCAATTATTCACAGCTGATAAGACTCTTGTTCTAAAACCCTCGACATGAAAGCAAGAGGAATTTGAGTTGCAGAGAGACTTTTCCCTTTCATCAGTGCTGTCAATTATGATTCCAACATTATGTAAGAAACAGGAGAAATCGGCTCTGATCTGGCTAAAGGTTAATAAATGCAGCAGTTCAGGGAACTGGAGCAGAAGAATACTAATGGCTCCTGCACCTGGAACACAGCTTCCCTCTTCATCCTAATTAACTTCTCCCCCATCAGAGCATTTAGGATGCATTTGTGCCCAAAGCATTTATGAAATAATGCAGGTCTTTGGCTTCAGTAAGTCAAGTGTAAGTCAAACAGAGGAAAGAGGGTGTTAAAAAAGCCTGACCCTGTTATCATAACTGATTTGGCATAAAATAATATTGACAGCTCTTCTGCCTTTCCATCCCCATTAGAAAAATCCAACATACCACTGTGAGTATTTTTCTCTGGATTAAGTTATAAATATATTTTTTAAATATATAATTCTCCTGTGTTAATATTTTGAGGTTTTCCTGTAAGGATTTTAACTTCTTGTCATACACCAATAGGTAATGGGAGATCTACAGCAATGCTGCATTTCTTGTGAAACTGTATTTTCAACACACAAAAAAACTCAAACTCAAAATTCCATGGTAAGAGATTCCTGGCACTGCAGCAGTCAGGAATACACWCTGTACATGAAATRTCTGATGGGAAAGGAGAGGGAGAGACCCAAGGAGTGATGAGCTGCTCATCTCTCACAGTGCCATCAGCCCGTGCCACAAATTACATGCAAGGCATGCAGAGGATGAAGCACAGCTCCTTTCACCTGTCAGAGTGTCCTCCCTGGGATCACCAGTGCCTCTGACACTTCATCAAACACCTGCTTTTTGTCAGGTTAGTACCTCATCAGAGCCTGGCAAAATAAACTCATCACAGGAGTTCAGACATTTCTCTCATGAAATCTGCCACCTCTTTTCCTCATTCCTATTTGGGGTCTTTAGCTCTGCAAATATTGACTCCCCAGAGCAAATCCAGCTCTTCTGGCTGACCTCCAGCTTTGGGAGACACAGCCTCCATCCCCAGCTGGATATTTAATTATTCTAGTGCTTTGTGGAACATATTCAGGGGTAGAAACACTGCTGGTATAACCAGAAGTGGTAAAGGTGAGAAACAGCAGATGAGGTGTCAGAGGAAAGAGGCTGCACACTGCACTGTCACAGTGTGTGAGATGTGCCCTTCAAACCCTGCAGCTCTGGCAGGCAGGAGCCCTCAGTCCCTGCCTCCCTGCCTTCCCTGCCTGTTGGGGCTGCCCCACACCAGGCAATGACCTGAGCAAGGTGGGGCTGTGGCTGAGGCATCACCTTCCTGCCAAGCCCCCTCTAAAACGCCTGCACTCGGGGCAGGACTCTCATTGTCCTGGGCTGCTTTCCAGGACAAAGAACCCATTCATGCAGCAGTGGGAGGGGGATTTATTTTGAAGAAAAAAGAGAGCCCTGACTGCTGCCAGAAGGAACTCATGCAGAGCAAGCTGCAGCAGCAGCTGGGGCAGCTGCCAGCATCCCCTGGCTGCTCTCACACCAAAGCCCTTCTCCTCAGGACTGAGGAGCTGCCTCCTCCTGTGCAGGTGCTCCTGCCAGCACAGGAAGCTGATTCCAGAGGCAGAGGTCCACACAAAGCAGAATCCAGTGAATCCCAGGCATATTTGCTCTCTCTATGGCTCTGGAGGTCTGAAAGTGGGGCAGTAAGCAGGATCCTGCTAAGGGACATGCAGGCCTGCACCCAGTTCAGATATTGGAATGGATCTCCTGGGCAGAGATTTACCTCTCTAGTGATTGTTTTCATACTTCTGCAGCTGTGGGTAGGGGCTACTCAAGGGGGAACTTCTGCCTCTTGTGAGGACATACTAAATGTTCTTGCCCTGCAAATGGTTGTGTTAAACCTCTGGAAAGGTTTATGTGGTTAACATATAAAGTTTTCACTCTATATCCCTGCTGTTCCTGGGACATTTGGCCAAGSGGTTGCCACAATGCAGAACCAAACTTTTCCAGTGGTGAGGTCAGAGCCCAGACCAGTGACACACCATCTGCAGCAGCAGAGGTGTTTCAAACACACACTAAAAATATTTCCCTTTACTTCTTGATTGAAAAAGACCAAACACCTCCTGCCTACATTTACCTGATGATGTCAGCTCGTGACCTGGCCCATCCAGCAGCTGTCTCTGTCTCTGAGGCCCTCAGTTGTTATTCCTTTGTACCTTCTTCCAGGCCTGTGGTGAGACAAAATCACACACAGAAGTTTGCTCCTTGCTGTGAAGTTASTCACTGCTGCCCTCAGCACAGATTCCTCCCTGCATCACAATGTTTAATACAAAGGGAAGATTAATTAAATTTTGTGGAACTGTGGCTCAGGTATGTCACTAGGGACTTTGCTTCTTTTTATTTAAACTTGCATTAGTTTAAACAACATTACAGGTTCTAGCCACTTTCCCCTTCTTGCACTCAGCATATCAACTTAGATGCTTCAAGGATTGCAAACAATGCAAGGTAATTAGCCCAAGAAATACTCAGTCCCTCCAGGAGCAACTTTTTCCATGGCACACCTCCTGCCAAAGGAAACCAGAAGCCCAGTGAGCTCTGAGGAGGAGGGCCAGGCTGTGAAATCCCACTTGGAGGCACAAATTGAGCCTGCAGAGTCCGTACAGCATCCCTCTGAGTGAGACATCCCACCTCTGCCGTGGTGGGAAGTGGTGACAATTACACATACACAGACTGCATGTTTCAGAAGCCACAAACTCTGCAGACACGTTTTCATGCAGCTGGATGCAGCCAGCAGCTGCTGGGCTCTGTGTGACACCACTGTGTCTTTTCAGGATGAGAAAAACCGGGCACGTGGTGCTCATGGCTGTGCCTCCCCCATGGCCACCCGAGGGTGACACCCGTCACCCTGGCCAAAAACCTCCCTTGGCTGATCCTTGGGCTGGCCTGGCACATCCCCCTGTCCTGCTGACCAGTGACCTCAGCAGCTCCAGCTGACTGGGGTAAGAAATATCTGAGGACAAGTAAAACATACTTGCCTTTTAGCCTGAGTGTGTGGTTCATGCCAGAGTGCTTCTGCACATGGGCAGGTCAAACAGAAAATCTCTTCAGTCAAAACACAGCAGAAATACAACTGTTCAGTCATGAGCATGACAGACCCACTGTATTGCTCTTACAAACCTGACTGAATGCCTCAGAGCCCTTCAGGCTTGCACACCAGTTTGAGGTCTTGCTGGCAGATGCATTTTCCATCCARCAGCCCAGAGGATGGGCCAGAGCCCCAGACATGGCCCTTTGCTCCAGCAGCTCTCCATCTTGCAAGTGCAGGGCAGAAAAGGCAGGGAAAGGCCTGGTTAAARGAAATAAATAGTTTTATTTAGGGGTTTTTTTTCCTTTATGAAGCCCTTTGCCATCATACCCAGTTCTCTGGCCTGCACAAGGATTTGTGCCAGAGGAGCAGGAGCTGARCTTCCCTGCATCAGAACAGATCCTCTTACCCTGCTGCTGCTCTTCTTTAGGGCCACCCAGGCTCCAAGGACACACTGGCTTACCCTACTTTATCCACTGTCTCTGAATTCTGTCCTCCCAGTTCCATCCAYCCTCTGTTTTGGGCACAGTAACCTGCTCCAGGAGCACAGGACTCCTTCCCTGTTAGGACAGTTTATCCATCTGTCTGTGCACTCAGGCAGGCCCAGGGGCTCTCACCATGGCCAGCTGGACAACTCCAAAGTGTGTCCTGAGTCCCAGAACAGCCTGAAAGGTTTTAGCTGGGAAGGCCTGGCCAGGGGGTGAAGTGTTGGAAGGAAGGATCATAAATAAGTGYTTTGGTTTAGGAGGAACTTCTTCAACCTGCATTTTGGTGGATGGGTTTGTGTTATCTAACACAACTGAGCAGATGGCTTTSAGGATGAGAAATCCATCAAATCTACCTGGTGATATGTAGGGAGCACAGATGAATGAGAGCAAGAAATATTATTTAGAAAAGCAAAACAAGGAGTGTGTAATACCAGAGAACAACAGAGGAATGAGTTTCCAGAACAGGGTGTTAATGCAGAGTGGTTATGAAAAATGATTAAAAGCTGGTAGAAAAGACAGGTTGCACARAACTGATGTTATCAGGTTCAATTTCATTTTAGTCCTTCAAGGTACTGAATCAGAGTTGTTATAACMGCCACTCAATAGTCTCAATGGTTTTTCCTGCCTGAATGTTTATTATCAAGCTTTTCAGATTCAGGCAAGGAGAGTGAGCAGCTGATGTTAAAGTACAAGGTTATGAGCACACATTTGTCAAAGGTTATAAAAACTGCATTTGCCAAGCTGCAAGCGGCCACATTGCAAGGGARGGAAATCAGAGAGTGGAAATCCATTTGCAGCTGCACTTTATTCCARAAGAAGTCACGTGGGAAAACACAAGGATTTAAAAACATCTAGTACATGGTACACTCAACAGATAAGACATCCACACTGGGGAAGGCTGATTTTCACCCAGGAGTGAGAGGAGTCAGCAGCATCCTCAGTGCAATCCACACACTGCTGCTCTCTGCAACACTCACTGAGTGTTCCAGCTGAGCAGGAACCTGGCAGGGCCTTGCAAACCCACCTCTTCACTACCTACCCTGAACTGAAAGTTCTTGTTCCCTGTGCAACCTGTCCTAGTTCTTTTTTTTTTTTTTTTAACAAGATCTGAGTTCAGTGTTAGAAGTGAGAATGTGGTTCATTGTTCACAGCTCAGCTGAGGTATTTCTGCACCAGCACCTGCACAGACAGTTTCTCTCTCAGGTATGAAAGGACAGAACACCAAGGATGGCTGAAGAGAAACCAACTCTTCTGACACTCAGCTGCAACCAGGACAAGCTGCTGCCACCAGGGCAGTCACAGGGGAGGGCTGTGTCCCCTCCACGGGGCTGAAATTCAGTGTCAGGTCAGCTGAGCACAAACCCCAAGGGGGTCCCACACCCCACCCAYCACTTCTCACCAGGTTTCATTTCATTGGCTCCTGTTGGAGGTTTGTATTTGAAAAGGGGTGCAGACACAGAGGGCTGGGACATACCTGAAAACAGCTCTGCCAGAGTCCAGGACATGCACACTGCCCCTGGAAACAAATGCTGCTGTCTCTGTGTGCCAGGATACACCACACTGCTTATTCCTAGGAACAGGAACAGATCACAGGAAAAGAGGTTCTGGAAAAAACTAAAAAGAAAATTAAAAACAAACAAAGATTGAAAGAAAAAGTAAGTGTAATTAATTATAAATCTTTTTCTTAAAAAAAAAAAATCCCAAAACACCACACTCAGTTTTATTAAGGGCTAATGTTCTTGCTGACTATGAAATTTGATGCATATCTTTTTCTTCCCCTCTGTAGCTCTGAGGGTATCAGGGTGCCCTGTGTTGAACAACTTATTCAGGCCTAATTGTGTTTTACTTGAAATGCTCATTCACGGAACTGGAAAGGCTGAAGATAGTTTGCAAAATTAGTTAGGCTAGGATATGCCAGCTTCATTAATGTAATAAAACTTCAAAGTAGAGAATTTATTCCATCTGTAGCAATTAAAATGTAAATRAATRCAARAAATAAAATAAAACAAGCAAATATTTGGGGGCATTATATCACTTTGGGGAAGTGTAACACTTACACCAGCACAGCAGGGAATGGAAAAGTGGCTTGCTCACACTCAGGAGATTCATTTGAATCAGAGGCAACACTGCTGAGTTCAATGGCACAGAGCAGGACAGCACTGCACCTCCCAGTGCTCAGACCCTGCATCAAAATTGCTGTCCTGAATATTCTGCTCCATCACTTATTCAAAATATAATTTTTTAATTCAGCAGTGGGGAGCATTTCTCAGCATAAGGAGGGGTTTGTCCTGCTGGTTATATGGGCTGAATTCTATTTTCCTGATTTAAAGGAGACATTTGAGTGGGCATTGCTCCATGTGATGCAGCTGCCATGGGGCTGCTCCATCCCATCCCCAGCACTGTCACTGTCACTCTGCCTCTGTCTGCACTGACAAATCCAGCTCCTTGCTCACAGTTTCACCTCTCCTGSAGCAGAGTTTCTGCTGGGGATGTTTTTTCCTTTGAAACAACCATTTGATATTTACCTTCTGCCAGTGGATGGTGACTTGTGCCATGACACTGAGTTCCCAGGACACTGTGCCTCCTGCTCCTCCCTCCAGGGACAGATGTGGTGGGGTTTGGGCACAGACTGTGCAGGGAAGGCAATTAAAAGACATCACAATATTAAAAYAGGACTGTCACCATCTTATATCCACAAAGAGATCTTCAGTTTGACTGGTGGACCATTAAAATGCAGGCCCTTAATGAAGATGCAACTCCAGCACAAAGATCATTTTTGGAATATGAATCAACTCTCCTGATTAAATTTCCAAAACCATTATTACACGAGYTCTCTTTTTATAACCTATCTCATTAAAAAAATATTTGGGCCCCTCTTGTAATAATTCAAATTCTTTCATTAAGTCCTCTTTTTCTGTCATTTTTCTCATGTTGAAGGTCTTGAGGGGAAACAAAGCTGCTTTCTCCAGAAGGTTTTTCCTTTGTGCCCCTTGTAAGGAGGACACAAAAATAACATCCAGGACAGCTGCTSTGCACTGTACACAACCAACCAGGCAGCAAAAACAGTGAAAAATGCAGCCAAAAAAGGAAACACTTTCATATTCATGACTCCCTGAGGGCACTTCAGTGAGTTCACAGGGGTCAYAGGAACAGCAAATGTCACAAGTGTGTCCACTGAAAATATCATGTGGAGAAGTCTTTAAAAACAGCATCTAACAACATAACTTATATAAGGTTAAAAGAAAARGAAGTTTCTGCTTAAGCTCAGGACAAAGCATCCCACAAAGGTCAAAAAACCCAACATTTTCTTCGAGTTGTTATTAATTTCRTGTCCACAGCTTTAAAAGCAGTACTTTGTGTGCTCACACTGCAAATGTGTCTCCAGAGCATGCAGAGCAACCTGGCCTCAGGCCTGCCAAGGATCTATGGTTTGCCTTGCTGGTAACTGGGAATTAAGACCATTTTGGAGGCTTACCTTCATTGTTACACTTCATCCTAAATATTGGWGGCTCAGTGACATTCTCTGCTTGTTCACACCTCCCTGCACTCTGGGCTTCTCCAGACAGAGGGACAGATATGGAGGAGTTACACCAACAGACTGCAGGTGAGGAGAAAACAGGAGTGATTTAGTGTGATTAACTATTTCATTGCTGCAGAGCCAGTGAATCTCTGCCAAGACTTTAGTGCCTGCTCCAAATGAGATAATGGAAGGGACAGTAACTGCARCAGAGCCCTTACAGACTGAGGAGGCTGGAGGGGAACCAAGGCTCACAAGATCCCATGGCAGCCACCCTGAGATTCCCAGCCCAGCAATCTGCTTTGATCCCTACCAGGAATGAAGCAGGACTTTGACAGAATCCTGCTCCAAGCAGGCCCAAGGTTTTCCCTGTTCCCCAGGACACAGCAGTGACACACCTGGTGGAGACTGAGAACCCAGAACCAAGATTTCCCTGGGTTTCATTCCCAGCACAATGAAGCCAGTGGGAACACTCTGCAATTAGGAGGATGCTAATTGGTCTTTGTGCACCTCAGCACAGCTGCTTGTGCAGGAGCTGCTGAGCCACAGCCACAGCCGGCACAGGGGCTGAGAGACTGCAGCTCACTGGAGTTCATTTGTGCTCAATTCCTCTTGGGCTGCCTGTGTGTAAATCTCTCAGCTTTCTGTCTAACATCATGGGCTTTTGTTGTTCCAGCATAAAGGCTTTACAGCTATAGAATTATAAAATTATTGTGGTTGGAAAAAGGCTCCCAGGTCATCGAGTCCAGCAGTCAGAGCAATGTGAAGCTGTACCCACAGACAGCAAGAGGGTACCAGCACCAGCCTGCACATAACCTCACATCCCACCTTCCTTCCCAGCTTCAGAAAGAAGAAGGGTTTTCCAGAGGAATGTGCAGAACCAGCTGGGGAATTCACTGATGTGAGCAACGAGCTGGCAGCTCTGGTTCTTACACACTCGAATGTCCCCACCCCCTGCTCTGAGGAATATGTCAAATACCATGATTAAATAGAGCTATTTTCACCATTGCCTCCATTTCTCTCTATAAAACTGGTTCTGCTACCTGCACCCAGCTCCCCAAAGAAATAAATCCCTGATTTATTTAGATTGCAATGCAAAAGAATTGAAGACACATGCCATTTTCTCAAGGTATCAATATTTAATAACTGTCTTGATCACCTAAACTGTGGGTTTCTCATTCTCTGACTTCAAAGCATTTCATGGTCTGGCCCAGCACGTCACATTACATAACTGACCTTTTTTGAATGCTGAACATYATTTCAGAAAGTCCTCAGCACACAGGATGCAACACCACAACATGCAGGCATTCAGGGCACAGAGGGAGGGAAATCTGTCCAGCATCCCTTCCAACACACAGCTCCCAGCCCTAGCCCTGCTCTGGAAATGTCCTGTCATTTCTTTGCTATTCCAAGCTCAACAAATTTGAAGGACGTCTGAAATGCCCTGCCAGGCTCAAATATTTAGGAAAAAAAAGTATTTTAGTGTTTAGAAATGTCATAAAAATAAACACATGCRAGGAGAAATACTTCCACCCATCCAAACGTTTTGGGTGCAAAACCAACATCTGAAAAAGAAGGTTATGGATGCCATAATGCTCTGAGTACTGAAATCATCTCCTTGCAGAGTGGCAGTTGAGAAATAAACAAAATGTTGGTTTTTAAAAAGACAGGAATAGAAAAGAACATGGGGATAACAATCCATGGAAACGTGCTGACCCTGCAGCTCTGGCTCAAGGTGCAGCTCACACTTCCACAATCTAACAGGGACAGAAATAAAGAAAACTGTTGGGAGTAGATGGAAGGAATGGGAGATAAGGAGGAGGGTGGTAAGATCACAGCTGTTTAGTTCAGAGAAGTACAAATACAATTAAGGTCACACTGGCTGCTCCCATTTGCTGAGATAACAGTGCACCCATGGAAAAGAACAGCAATGGGTTTAAAGATGAGGAAAAGAGGACCTGAATATCACTTCAGCATTTCAACTTAAAGTAAAAATCTAACTGGACTAAAAATTTCAGATTTGATGTTTCATTAAAAATAAATKATGTTCTTGGTAAGTTGAGAGCTATTGCTAGAAGTTCTTACTGATGAGAGGCATATTCAGAGAGATTTGCATGATWTTTTTGCAGGGTACTTAGAGTTGTCCAGTCCTATTTGAAAGTTTCCCCCATAGCAAAAACCCTCAGCATCATCCCCACCCCTATTTTTAAACATAAGCTCTTCACACATTTACGTATAAAATAAAAAGGGTAACAGGAATTAACATGCTCTGCAGCTTTTTCAAAGCCCATATTGGGAAACACTCACTGTGGCCAAATCAATGCAGCAGCAGTTTTGTTCTTGGAGGAACATCAGCTATTCTAGTCATCCTCACTCCTACTGCTTTTATCTTCTCCAAGGTATACAAGTGGTTCTTCTTTTATAACTGCAGAAAAGGGACTTAGAGGCATTTCAGCTACCAGGAGAATTATGCAATTTGCCACATTTCTCTGGGAAAGAGGAGGGTGAAATCAGCATTGTGCTATTGGGATAACACCAAAGAAGCTTTTTCTTAAGTTGGCAAACCCTCTTGACTGATAAAACCACACCATCTCAGGAACTGGCAAAAACCCTGGCCAAGGTCTCTGCTTTTCCTTGAGCAGAGAAATGCCTGTTACAGTTCCTACTCAATTGGCTTTTCCCCATGCAGGATGGAAGGAGACAGCTGCTCACATCCMAGCCTCTGAAATGCCAAACAGCTCCAGTCCCCAAAGTAATTAGTRGAACTACACAATTCTATAATGAGAGGGCCTGGGACTTTCAAACCTGGTTAATATTGTATTTTGTGTCTCTGGGGTTTTGTGTTCAGATTTTCTGCTTTTTGTATCTTTCATAGCTCTTTACAGGCAGTGTAAATGTTATGCAGTCTTGGATTATTAAAAGGTTCAATGATCTCATGAGGTGGTTCACATCTAACTAGCAGGCTGAGGTCTGCTCTAAATACACCACGTGCTTTTGCAGTGCCAGGTTTTTAAGAATTATTGCCATTAAGTTTCACCAGGAGCTACATGGAGACCCCTGGAAGACTTCCATTTCCTTGACCTTGCAGTAACCTTGTCTTTATAAACAAATAAACTACACACACACAGAGCCCCACCCTCCCTCCCACCTGACATCTTTTCTGGGAACATCTGGAGAGAAAAAACAGAAATCAGTGCAGAGACCCTTGTGAAAATTCCCTTCTCCAGAGTGCTGCTGAAGTGGGAGAAGCACAGCATGACACAGGCTCATAGGACAGATCAACCATGCAATTTGTGGAAGCCRTGGTTTGGTTTTTGTACYGCAACAAACCTGCAAGGGGAAGCTRATGCTGTTTGTAAACTGCTGGAAGAGGCAGAGAAAGGAGCAGCTGGAATGRTCAGTGGGAAAACTCACCACAACAAGAAGGGTGARYTGTGTTTCTATATCCAGACATGAGCAGACTTCAGCAGTTGGCCTKAGAACAGGTGCTTTGGAGTCCAAACTACAGGGAGAAACTTGTGTTGGTGCATTGCTCAGCTTGCTGGAATGCTGCTGGCAGTGCCATGCACAATACATGTCACACTTTAAAAGCTTCCATTTCCCAGTCACCACTTAAACTTCTTTTTTTTTTTAGCAAGCAAAGTCTTAGAAGACTGGTAGTTGCCATAGACACATCAGCAAAGACTCAAAAGAACGAGCTGGGGGAATGTGACTGTCTTTGAACCAGATCCCAGAGGGAATCAAAGCTGAGGCTGGGCTGACTCAGAGATGCACAGAGAGAATCAGCTCTGCTGGCAGGTAGAGCTGGGAGGAGCAGCCCTGATGCCAACACCAGCCCAGATACAAACACCATTATCACACAAAAACCAAGATTCAAGCTCAGATAATGATTCAGTAACTCGGGCACACCTCATGGTGTTCCATGAAATGGAGGTGTTCGGATAAAAATAGGGCAGGGTCCCTTTGAAAGAATCTTCTAGCAGAAGACCATAAGCCCAGCAGGCTTTTCCTCATTAAAAACGTCATTAAGGACAGAAGTCCAACTTTAAGTCTCTCCTATTATCTGTGAAGTCGTGTTCATCTTGGGAGCAAATAGATGGGACTGTTCTGCTGTGAGATATCCGTGAGCCACCTTTCACCTCCATCATTATTTTTAAATTCAACACAAAGCCCCTTTATCAAAAGGATACTTTGGATTTTTATAATGACTTTCCTCCCACTGCCTCAAAGAGCATTATTCTAATTGCTAAGGGTTTGYTTCTGCCCATTTCTTGGATTCAAATATTTTAATTAGCAGATGAGACATCATGGARAATGGGGTCCTAAGGAACCACGTCAGAGCACAGTGTGAACCTCACTYCTCCCATGGCCAGGCAAATGGTCAGACCTTAGAACTGATCTYCAATGCTCCACTAAAACCTCTATTTTGATTTACATTTTGATTAACCAGAACATTAGACAAGTTTGTGGGAACCAAAACTCACAGCAGGCCATTTTCTCACCCTCTGCTTTGCTCTGCTCCATCCTCACCTGGCTGAGCTGCACAGCCCCAGCTCTCCTCAGGGGTGGCATCATTCCTGGCAGGACACTCCTCCTCAGGCTGGATCTGCCTCCACAGGGCCCAAAGAGCTCCTGCCCTTCTGCAGCCGAGATCACCTCCTCATGCAGCCCCCTGAGCCTCAGGGAGTTTGGGAGGATGTGCCCCAGGTGAAGGGGTCCTTCCCTGAGCTCCTCCTGCCCCTCTGCCGGGGGAGCACTGGGGGTGCTCACACGATGGGGCTCACAGCATCGTTCTCACCACAAAGGAGTTCTGCATGTGTTAATTGTCTCAGTCCTCTCTGTGAATTAAATTCAATTGGGATCACCGAGCACACACTGTCAGCTTTAGCTTCAGGCATCTCCACCTTTAGATAATTTCTAACAGCAAAGGATGTCTCCAAACACGTGGCTSTTAACACCCTTCAAATCACATCAGTGGCCAAGGAAGAAACAAGTGTAAACCTTCTTGGTAGGCAATGCTTCATCTTGTCCCACTGAACAAGACAAATGATACCATTGTTCCTTTTCATATTAATTGGCAGAAATTATCTTTATTAGAAAAATGAGTTTTTCATATATTTACAATTTATACATCATGTTATACTTGGCACATGTGTTCTTCCAAATAGTTATATACATTTCAGTACACACAGACATTCAAGTCCCCCATTCCCTTAATGTTTTTCTACATATTTAACAAAAAAAAAAGAAAATGAACACAATACAATTTGTAAGACAACCATAATAATTATATATTTCTCTATCATAAAAAGTTTGAAGCAAACATTTTTAATTTTTTTTTTTTTTAAGATATGTTTCAAAATATTTATACAGTATTAGCACTCAGTCATGCACTGGGTTAGAACATGGTCAGGGTGAACTGCAGTGAGACAGGATGTGAACACAGGAGAGAGGAGTGAGGCTCCCAGCTCCTCCAGGCTGCTCTGGGTGCTCTGGGGCAGCCCCAGCCTCCCCCTGATGCCAGGGGAAGGGGCAGAGGGTGCAGGGGGAGCTGGGTGCTCACGTGTCTGAGCCACACAGCAGCTGAGACTGCCTGTGCTCMAATTCATTCCACTCTGCTAAACCTAGCTCATAAAACAGGCAGTAATTGCAATGGCAAAACCAGATTTTCAATCTTTTCTTGTTCCCCAAACCCTTTCTTTTGAAGAATCCATTAGCCTGTGGATTTTATAATGAAATTCTGGATTCTCTAAAAAAAAAAATTATTTTATGGTTGATTCCACTTCACCAAAATTATTTTATTCCTACTCTAACATCCTGATTTATTTCCCCAGGTGTAAAGAGCTCTTCAAATCTCTACCATTCTTTGCTAGTAATTGGAAGTTTGTGACTTACCCTTTGGTTTGAAGTATGACACTTTTRAGAGTGTTACAGCAAACTGCACTGGTAAATAACAGAAGGCTTTTTCATTTACTGTGTGTTTACTGGAATTGAATGGTTCCAAGATTTCTGGTAAAATTTTATTTTTGGCATGCAAATTTCTCCTAGTGCTCCGTGTAACTGATGCAAACTATTACACCTGGAGTTCTCTTCCCCCATCAAAAAAGGAGAATTCTTCCCACTGGACTAGTAACTGATTTTTTTTTTTGTGAATAAATCCTAAGTTAATATTGTGAATTTTCTTTTTCTTGGTTGCATTTCATTTTTCATAGTTCAACTGCAAATAACTTCTAATCAAACTCAGAACAATACACTACTTGAAACTGTGAATAAATGATTGTAGAATCTTTGTCACAACACTGGATTTCTGTCTTGCCCCTCATTCTCCCCAAAACCTTTATACATATACATATTTATATATAACATATATATACACATGTATATGTGCAAAAACTGATCAAGACAACACATTAAAYTGACATTATTCAAGTAAACAGGTAAAAATATTTTTCAAAGTGTAATTTGAGATTTTAAAATACTTCTGGTGGGTTTTGTTTAGCAGCACAGAAATATTAGTGTTTCATCTAAGCCCAAAAATATCCTTAAACAGGATAAAAGGAAGAAGAAAATGCCCTTTAATTAATCTGATTAATTAAAATCAACATTATCAACTCACAGGTGAAGTGCTTGCGAGACCCTGACATGTATGGATGCAAATTCTGCATAAAAAYGGAGAGATGAGTTAAGAATCAGGTGGGAGTTTGCCCAAGACATTAATGAATTCTGTTTGTGCCTCTGGTTCCAGCAGGGAAGGCACGAGATCCACTGTGCTCGTGGGTTGTGGAGACATCAGGCCGTTCCTCATGGGTGCAAAATGGGCATTCTGAGAGCAGCAGGACTATTCCAAAATATTATACCTGGTATCAAGTACAAACTGCTGACAGCTCTTACTGGAACTGCACTGGTTTCCTTCCTAGCTGCACACCATTTTACATGCTGCAATCTCCAAACCTTTGCAACACGAGGTTGTAAATCATGAGGATTTTTAAAATCTGAGCGTGAACTGCGCGAGGGATCTGCTCTCCCATCATTCCCTCACACACCCCTATTAAAGTGTTTTGTCTACATTTTCAATCCAAACCCAGACCAGACAATAATAGAGCTAAGCAAAAATTTTCTTGAAACCAAGTTCTGCTCCAAAACACATTTGCAATGAGCAGTAGACAAAATCTGACCCTACAGAATTTATTGTTTCTTGGTTAAGGTGGAAAAGTTGTTAATTACACAACTCTCTCTTTCAAAAACAGCTCAGGAATTACTTCCAACAAATGATTCCAAGGTGGTTTTTTTTTGTTCTAGTTAGAGCAGTATGAATTTAGGAAAGAAGCCAAACACCACACTCATTCCTGGGTGGAACTCTCCACATCACCAGGACCAGCAGGCACAAAAGCCTGTGCATGGAGAGAAGTGACTGTGCCTTACCCACCCCTGCTAAACCCTGCCTGGCATGCAAAACCCATCCTGGAGCCTGCCCAGTCTGCAGGGGAGAACACACAGTGCACACAGCAGCTGCTCTGCCCTGGGACTCTGCTCTGGAGGRAGGATCCCTCCTCAGCTGCCTTCCCAGGAGCAGATGTGGATCACACGAGCTGACACTGAGCTCAAGGTCAGTCACCAACAGAGCCTCTCTGGCCAAAATTTTTAAACCAGCATGAAAAGCCATCCTTTTCCTATGGCTGGGGTATTACAGCAAGCATCAATTCCAGCTCTTCTGAACTCTCTGAATGATTCTGTGTGTCCTAGCACAGAGCAATCCTGMCCCAAACGAGCCCTTCAGCCCCTTCTGTACCCAGTATCAAGCACTACAATAAATGCTGCTAGAGGATTTCTGGATGTGGGAGGTTTGGAAAGGAGAAAACCACTTAAAATAAAGCCCTGCTGCAATGTGTCCCATGGCTTTGGGAGATTACTCACACATGACTGGGCTGGAAGGTGGATGCACGCACGCCTGTGTATACTGTATATATATTTAGGTTAACAAGTTTAAACTATTAATAGACAGCATCTTATGGTATTTGGTAATTAAAATATCAGGCTTGTGTCATTCAAAATAGTGCAACCTACATAGCAATATACAGGAAAATTACACACATTGCTCCCATTACCATTAATATGCTTGTGCATATCAAGATAACAGGATACCCTTTTCCATAGGATTAACCATTTGCATATTTAATTGTAKTCTTTGGCCCATTTTCCTGTGAAACCTCGTATGAAAATGTGAAGACTTTGGCTTTAAAAGAAAAAGAAAATTCATGCTTTTTCAGTTACTTTCAGAAACTTAATTAGAATTCAAATTACTTGAGTTAAAAAGCGTCATCTCCTCCAGAAACTGCAGACCCCTGCCACAGACCCCCCTCCCCACTAGTGTGGCTAACTGTGAACCTCCAGTTTCTTTTTATTTTCACTTTTGAAGATCATTTACACTTCTATTGTTGCACAGCACGTCCTCCAAAAGTGTTCTGGACTCCTCTAATCCCATCCCAGCTGGGAACAAGGAAGGGCCCTGTCCCCAGGAAGGGCAGAGCAGCCTCCTCAGGGCCTTCAAGTGCATCACTACGAGTCCAAGTTCAGGCTTTGCAATGTGAGACAGAAGCCAAAACACATTCCCAAAAAGGTTTTTGCCATTAAACACTGATATTAAATGGGCTCAGGAAAAAAAAAAATCATCAGACAAAAGAGAGCCGTAGTAACGAAGTAACACAAATCTCTTCAAAGCAGTTATTGTTATGTACTGCAATGCACAAAACAAATTTTAGAACATAATCTCATAATGCATTTGCTGAGAAAAACATATCATTTCTTCTAATAGTACCAGAAGTGCAAACCAAGACATTCTCCATTAAAATTTCATGTCACTGTAAATATTACCATTTTCCCCCATTAAAGCTTAGTACCATTTCTGAGAAGTGAGGAAACTTTCATCAATTCCCAGGCTAAGTATCATCTCACTTGGAACTTTACAGTGCATTGAATAAGTATCACAATATTTATTGGTATTTATTTTCACAGTTTTCTAACGTGCACAGAAATATAATTTTTGAAATATAGTAGTGAAAACAAATACTAATACAAAAGGGAAAGGACAAAACATCTAGGAGTATAACTGCTTATCACCACTACTTTTTAAGAGTTGGAGAGTCAAAACCATCTCTCTTTTAAATATGTAATACTATATTTAGTGTGGTTATCTATTAATAAAGGTATTGCATGACAATGTTACAGCATGGCTATATTCTCTACTAATTTAGCCTTGTTTTCAATACAGGTAAAGAATTAAGCAAAAGGAGTAAAAATTGTCATTGAAGCGCAAAACAACAAAAACCTGGTAAATAGTGAGGTAACTTATTTTTWCTTACATTATTTCTGGTTCTTAAATTATAGATATGACAAAAATGTCACAAAATCAGCAGTGGATTCTTACAGCTGTTAGAATGGCAGAAATTTAAAAAAAAACCAAAAACAAACAAAACAAAACGGTTTCAACCATGGCAGATACATTCTGCAGTATGGAACAAAAAAGCTCATGATCCCACGAGGAGAACCAAGTGGATTTTCACTGCATTGCAGGGTGATGCACACCTGTATTCCTGCCTTCCAAAGCTGCAGGACTTTGGAAGAGCACACAGTTTTAGAGCACAGAATCTGTACACAGGCCGAGAGAAGCAGGGGGAAAAGAAAAGTTAAAGCTTGAGTGAGGGGAATAAATGAAGAGCTTATTTACAGAGAGTGCAGGAAGGCTCCCCAGCAGAGCAGGGAGAAGCAGGGCAGGATTGCAGCTCCCCTTGAGCGGGGCAAAGAGCACAAGCAGCCACCTCCCCTCTGCCAGACACCGCTGTGACACGGGGATGAGCAGGGCAGCAGCTCCACGGGGACACTGAGGAGCTCCACAGCACTCCTACACCACCATGGACAGTGTGGGCACGTCACACAGACACTCTGCATGGCCACAAACACGTGAGACACACCACAGTCCTGAGGCTGCTCCCATTTAACCACAGCTTCACAGGTGCCTCCAGCCAGAGCACACGGAGCCTCTCCTCTCTCACACCGCGCTCCTGTCTGTACTCACATCACATCACAAATGCACAGCTGTGATTAAACTGAGCTCCCTCCAACGCTGACATGTTGCTAAGACATTGAAATAAGACAGCACAGGTGAGTCTGGGCAGGGAAATGGCTCAATTGTAAGTCACACTTTGAAAGGCCTTTATGTTCTTTCAGAAGTTCCTTCAGCACTGCTACGTTTGGAAGGCTCAGCTCTCAATAGAAAGGAAGTTTAGATTAACAATTAAAAATAAGAAAGTAATTTAAGTCTATCCCTGGAGAACTGTTTTTATGTTGCAAACCGGACTGCCCTACGGAGGAAAAAAGACTGCTTTAAAAGGACTTTTAAGCAAAGATAGGACCAGGGCTGGGAAAGTTTAACAAGGGAACGTAGACACTCATCTTGAAAGAAACACATGATGTGATGATTAACATTTGACACAATCTAGCCAAGCCACAGCATAGCTATTCTTCTACATTAAGTAGGATTTTTTTCATAGAAGTTCTGTTTTCACTAGATTTTATATATGTTAAATTCAATGTAAAACAACAAAAAAATCACCTCTTGAATTCTTCCTAAATCCAGGCAGATTCTCAGACCCTAAAATTTGTGACACAATTTCTGTTCTATATTGACAAACCCAGCAAGGGAGGAAACAGTACTAAAATCTTCCCAATGTCTAAGGTGCATATGCTACACTGCAGAAATATGAAAATAACACGTTATTCCATAAGGAACAGATCTTGACACTTTTCTCCCATGCTGGGGAGTCACCTGGTACAAAGCAAATTATCTCARCTATGCAAGGGGTACTGGAAACCCCACAAAAAACCCTATGAGCACAGGAACCTGTAACTCCTGCAAGGCTGAACCTGATGCTCACTTGCAGATTTACCTGGCAGATTTTTGAGGCTGGGGATAAATAGACCATTGCTTTTCTAAGCCCATGAGTTTATACTTTCTAAAGTCAACAAATTGAGGTAATATCTTTCTGGACACATCCCCCACATACTGCTCCAGAGCTTCCAATCCTCTGAACTTCCATCCAGAGGGAGATTGCTTTCTCTCTCTCTCTCTCTTCCCACTGGTAASAGAGACAGCTCAGCCTTCCAACACAGGAACCCTAAGCTACTCACACAGCTCTAGCCTTTGCTTCCTTTAAAACTGTATAAAAGGATTTGTTTTCATCAGGAAAAAATAAAACACACCTGATTTCCCTTGTGAGCCTTGTTTCACCTCTTAAGTGTTCCTGAAAGACCATAAAGAGACATGTATTTATGAGATGCTGCCAAAACACAGTGAGCTGGTGGTGATTTCATTTCTGTTTGTCCACAGCACTCTTTCTCCTCTAATCAAGCTTCTTAAATAGCAGAGTAATGAATTCTAAGCAAAAGCTGCAAAAAACATTAAATTTTCCAGAAATGCAAAATCTCTTAATTTTCCTTAATTTTATCTTATATATTAAAATATCTTATTTCCATGCTTTTAAATTAGTGGGTGGCTACACTCTTCTAAGAAACRCAAGCAGAACACAAAATCTATTTGAGAGGGAAAAAGGAAAATTTACTGTGGTGAAAAGGGAAAGACAAAAAAACATGAAGAAATTCTGCAATATCTTTAAAAGAGGAAAAAAAAGCAAGAGGCAGGTATGTCTATGTAGCTGTTTTTTACCTCCGTGYACCTCCTGCATTCCTCAGCAATTCAAAATCCTGCCTCCACAAAAGGTGTCGTCCAGGAGCAGTGTAACACTACAGGACATGCTACCAAGAATGGCCCATATCATCTACAGCCTGATTCACTTCCAGCTGGAGTCACAGGAAATCTTGGTGATAGGAATGACCAACAAACTGCTAGAGCTGTAATCAGGAAAATGYAACAAGTCACCAGCACCATCCAGAAAGGTACAGAAAGGATGGCCACTTATGCAGGAAGATTCTTTTCTCCTCTTCAAGTATAGCAGCAGCTAGAGTGAGAGAGAGGGAAATACAGAAAGTCTTGATCTCAGTTGAATTGAAAGGCAGTGCAAATAAATCAACAAAGCTCAGGCAAAATGCAGAATTCCACGCGCTCTAGGGCTGAGCCTCACAAGCTGTGGCTTGTGGCTCTGTTGAAGACTTTCCTTCAACTTCTGAGCAGCTTCTTCTTTACACGAGCACATCTGCAACCACACAGCCACTGCCCACAGCCCTGCTCAGCTCTCCTTCCCCCTTCATCCACTTGCAGTTATGCCAAGATCARAACAACAAATGCATGCAGACTCTTTCTCCCTCTACTTTCAGCATCTGGTGGGGTTTTTTTCCCTCTTTAAGGCAGCATCCTGTATTTCCATGTGAACAACTGCTGTGCAACATTATCAGGTCTTCCCTCAGTCTCTTTATTTGGGTTTAGGGCAGGTGTTTCTATTGCACACTGCAGATAATAACTCTCTACAGTCGCCAGAAATCTGCTCAAATCAGAAAAAGCAAACACTGCAATATATTTTGTTGTAGCTAATTTGCTTGCACATTTCACAGAAAGATAAATCCACCTGGGTTGAGGATGTTTACAATTGAATCTCAAGAGAGAAAATGTAAATGGGAATTTTTCTTTCCCACAACTTCACATACAGTACTTGTATAAATATTGAATCCTGTGTGTCTGGTTAGATAGAGATGATGATACAAAAGACTTGGAGTGATCAACAAATACTTGAGAGCTTTATGAYGATGTGAAAGACAAGAGCCACCACTGAGTTTTATGATTTACTTGGTAAAATGCTCAGCAACTTCCATGGCAGGATTTGGCACRACATCAGCAAATATCAGATCTGCTGAAACACACCAGATAGCTCCAAACACTTTGGATTTTAGTTAATWTGCCATGATTTGGATTGGATATTAAAATTTGCCTAAAATATTTTTATTATAGCCATCACAACACTGTGCCTTCAGTGCATTTGCCTTCCTGTAGACTTAGGAGCAAAGCATACTTGTGTCTTTGGGAAAAGGTTTGGGTTCATCCCACAGACATTCCCTAAACCTGCTTAGCTCACACAGCACTTACTAAGAAATCTGAGTCCCTCTCAGGGCTGGTAAGGAACTTCTGTTTATAAAAACTCCCTCCAGTRAGGAACCAGAAAGCATCCCATGTGAATCAGGGCCAATAATTATGACCAAATGTTGAATAGAGAATACCCAAAATATATTTTTACCTGAACAGCATAGAGATACCCATAGATATGCTTTCTGATTGTACTCATAATAAAGTATACTGAGATTTTTGGAAGCTGGAAAGAGACTTGGAAGCCCAAACCTCATCACATTTCATTCCTTAAGAAATATTATCCTTCACCATCACAGTGAAGGTACAAATACATTTGCAAATACCAAGAACTCATTCTGGACTTCGATAGTCAAAGTCAGTTTAAATCTGTTTAATAAAAAAAAAAAAAGCTGTAAACAAAATTCAAGAAGCTTTATTTTGACTATCCCTAGACATCATTTATATGATCTCCTGTTTGCAACTCTGCTCTGCAGTATGCTGCTCTAAATTAAACACACTGCATACTGCACCTCTGGCATGCAGATGCTTCAATTACARCTGACAGGCACGATTCTGCTGAGAGGAGTTTCAGTTTAGAGAAAAGTCAGGATAATATTCACATTTTCCAATTCACAGTGGTAATGGTTTCCCTGCTCACTGTTCTTCAGTGAAATGGAGGGAATAATGCTTGAGTAATCTACATTTCCTCTACACAAAAATCCTAAAGCAATTCTCAGAGTAGCAGGAAAATGGGAGAGCACCACCTCTGGAACACTTTCAGTAGTTAAATGTAGTAGCAATTCTATTTACTTCTTTAGTGGAAATTAAATTTACAGCTGTACACTTCTGAAAGGCTTCCTCTCTTCCCTTTCATGCTCCCTTATGGTTAAAATCTAGTGGGGTTTTTTTTTCCTTCCAGTGAGACTAAGGAGGGGTGTGTAGCAGACATCTTACTTGTGAAAGAATCTGATYGACACGTATAGAAGGAAAAGTCATGTAACAATGCATCCCTGTGATGTGAATACCTTTGTGTATATAGTGATAATAAAGATACTGTTTCTTAGTTAAGTGTGCATATATTCACTTTATATAACAGACTTGACTGGAGAGGTTAGAAAAATGGTCTGATGTTCAACAAATATGCACAACCCTGTGGAAGGAAGAAKCCCTTCCAAAGGTGTTAATCCTTCTCTGTGTATGCAAATGATGGGTACCACGCTCCTCACGGCTCACACTGAACTTATGGCTGTCGGTGTTTGATACTGTATTAACAGCTTTCATACTATTAATATACAATTAATTAGTTGTCACTAATACACTATGAACAAAGAACTACAAGTGGGTTGGGATTTGGCTTGGGAAGTGAAAGAATAAAAGAAATACTATACAGCCCTGAGTAATCACCAGTAAGGGGCAAATGCAAACTCACGTACACATTAGGCCTCAAGGTTACTAAATAAAGTCCACAGCTCCATAGTAAGTGCCATATAGTGATATCTAAAAATATATACTCTGGATTAGGCAGCTGTGAAATTTCTGACACGATTACTGCAAACTTGTCAATGAACTCGCTCTGTAATGGTAAGTGCATGTGCAATATAAGAAAAGCATTTGTACATGAACATTAACCAGTATTCATGGGGCTTCCTTTTGGTACACAGCAGTTCACATGTTTGGGGTTACTGCCTTCCCATCTACTGTCTGTCAGTCTAGAAGGAACATACTRAATTTGTGCTAACACACTGCATTTTATTAAGGTCCTGGGGTTTGGGGTTTTTTTTTTAAAAATTATTATTTGGCTTTGAAAATTATTATGAAGCTAAATATAGTTTTGGAAGTCTTAGCTTTCTGTTCTCTTTTAGAATCTTTTGAATCTGTGCAAATGCATCCCTATTTCTTCTCTGTGTCATACTACATGCATACCATATTGCTTATCCAGTACTAGAAAATCATYAAACATTTCTAAGGACAAAAGTACATTGAATGATACTTAGCAACATAAATTAGAATAACCGAAATAGTAAAATAATTAGGTACAAAACAGCATAGTTGCCAACATATATAGGGGCTATTTCAGTACAACTTGCCATTTATATATAGAGCATACATAAATGGCTATTTTTTATCCTTTTCAACAAGACATATTTTGAAAGGATAGTTCAGAGCATACCAGTTTACCTATTCATGTACAAAAGTACATTGGGAAAGGGAGAGGTTTACGTATCATTTACCAGAGCAGGGTACTGTTAAAGGAAAAATTCTCCCTCTAAGATGGTGGCAACTATTCTTTCCCTATAGATAAAGTGTTCATGGAAAATTTAAACATCTGATTCAATGCTAGGCCTTTTCTTATACACACGTGTATTGCTACAGGAATTTAAAACCCTTGGAGTTGAGTACAAGCTATTCCTATTTGCAACGTAAGGCAAAACATGCTCTGAAATGTACATGTCATTATGGATCCGACCATCCCTGGAAGAGTATGATGCTGTAGACTGTATGGATGACCTTAAATAATTATCATTTCTTCCTCTTGTTGGCAATGAGTGTTTATAAAGGTCAGCTGGACCTCGCCTAAGAGATAAATGCTGGTCATCACGGTAGGTGTGCAGGAAGGGGTTATCATCCGAGTGAACGGCGTACAGGGACTTGCTCCGCTTACTGTCCTCCAGAGCATGAGTCACAAGTGAGGCCTTGTTGCTCAACAGTTTGCTTGAGGGAACACTAAACATGCTTGCATATGGACTACTTTGAAGAAATTTCTCTCTTTCTTTCAAGCTTATACTACGAGAAGGTCTTCCAAGGTCAARTTCCCTGGACTTATCAGCGATATTATCAAAAGAGTGCTGCCTGCTAATCCTCAGTTTATTCTTTTTATGATATTGCAGAGCACTACTTTGTGACCAAGTACGCTCGTATATCTCTTCAGGRAGTGATAAGTTCGTTGTGTCCTGCAGCATCTGATCTTCCTCAATATCATAGAGGTTCCCCATCCGCAAGCACGCGTCGCATTTGTAGGGAGACCTGGTCGAGTAGTGCCCTGCGTAAGTGGGCATGTTGGAGAGACAGCTCCTGCAGTGGGTGGAATTCTGCCTGTACCTATCGTTCATGTCACCTAGGGAAGTATTTTTTTCTTTGAGAGTGTAGTGCTTTGGAAAAAGTTTATACTGGTCGTTATTTGGAAGACTGTCTTCGTTATGTGATGGAGTCCTGTTAGCGTGTTCGGCTTTCCTGTAGTTGTCGTTGTGATCTTGGTAAACATCAGGAAGCTCCACAGGYTCTGGAAGGACAATGTTTTCGATGAACTGAGGTGTGTCCAAGCGGAATCCTGGCTCCTTGTCAGCATCAATCGTGTAGATCTTATCCCGTGGAGAGCCCTGTTTGGTTTTCAGATATGTCAGTTCCACTTCACTACAGTCTTTTGGGTATTTTGATGCTCCTGTCCTTTTTTTAAAATTGTCCTTGGTTTTGTGGTGCTTGTTGTTGTTTTCAGCTTCCATGTGGCAAGTAGCTCTGCTTGATGTCTCTGATACATCTGAATGGACAATCTCTTCAGGAAGGTATCTTTGGCTTTTCAAGGAAAGCTGCCTGTTTTCCTCTGACCCGTTTTCTCTCTGGGAACCTTGGACCTGACGTACAGAATCTTGGCGTAAAGATTCAACAGATTTCCTCCAGAGTTGCCTGGGCCTGGAGTTCGCTTTTGCTTCTGTTGTTACTGCAACCTCTACTGTGTTTGGATTGGACTCATTCAGTGTGAGAGGATGCTGCCCCTGGAAAACGTAGTTGTTCAGATTGTCCTTGTGTCGATTGCCAGGAAGTGTCTGCAGTTCRCTTATGTTGTCACCAAAAAAGTTGTCCTTTGTCTGAAAGGACCTGTTATCAGAAAATATCAAGTTTCCCTTATCCATGACCATGTCCATAATCAAAGAACCCCTCTGAATAAAATCAGCTGGTCTTTTGGGGGAGTCAATTCTTGAAGGATTGATATTGGTCATGTTTTTCGCTGTTCGCAGCAGTTTTAACATGTTGGTTTGTGAATTGGTCAAAGAAAAGTCAGGAGACTTCTTTTTCTCTTCAATGTGTACTCCATGAATGCAACTGTAAATACCCTGTAATAGGAGCAATATAAAACAAATTAAATCACCAGGTGTAACTTTTTAAAACTTCCATTTTAGTTTTAATTAGCAATAAAGAAAAATTAAACATTTCTTATCTAATTACTTGGAAAAGTACCTCTCTAAATTTCCTTGCATTGAAATCGAAGAACATTTTCTGCTATATCTGTTGGAACTACAAAGGAGAAAAACAAACCAGTGGTCTGTCTTGGCCTCCCAGCTTATTCCAGAATACAAGATTAGAAGGTACCCCAAAGGGTTCCCTAATCTTGTCACAAAACGAATCTGACCTTCAGAAATAGATCCTCTCTTATTTGAAACCAGTGATTAAGTTTCCCCACTAAACAAGCCTGTAGTGGGACTATTTTATTGGAGATTAAGGTACTCTTCACTTGTACTAAAATAAAAAGGCTTCTAGTCATCACATTTGAGCTTTTCTGATCCCTATCCCAGTACATATGAAAAAATCCCCAGCTCTTTCTAAAGCTGAATCTGAGTTAATTTTGAGCAAAAGGCTGAAGCCCATTTTCTCACTTCAACCTCTTCAGTCACTCCTGTGAGCCCAATTGACATTTCCAACCCCGAGAACCAGCAATTCTCACGTTTACCTTTGACACAGGTACTTCTTTCCCCCTGCATTTCTCAGGAGAATTTCATATAACAAAGGCCAGAAATATAAAGTTCAAATATAAAATGTGGAGGTTAAGATGCACATGGTTGCTAGACAATCCCCAACAGGGTAATGCAGACTATTTTTAATGCAGTTCCAAAATGGTCCAATCTACTCAACAGGGTAATTGCAGCACACTTTAAAGCAATTAGCCATTTTAGTATCATTTTCAGTTCTCCTCAGCTATTTAAAAAATCCAGAAAAATCAATTACCTGATGAAAGTTCTATCTGTTTTAAAAATATATAAAGAAGAAACCAAACCAATTTGTCAAAAACGTAAGAATAAGCCCACATTTCCGGTTTTTTTCCAGGTATCAGTTTCTTGTATATGTAAGTCCCCTTTGGGTCTGGTAAAGTTATCATTAAAACTTGCCTTAGTGTCTAACCAGACATAAATGATACCTGTGTTTGACCTTTTCTCATACATTTTATCCAAGTTTGCTGTCAAGGAAAGCTTACAAAAATATTCCACTGTATTTTTATAACTTRAAATTATCTTGCTTAAGAAATGCACAAAGCTGAGAGCTAACGTCTCTTATCAAATTAGTATTTATTTTATATGGATTTTTTTAATGTGGAAATTTATACATTTCCTGCATCTACCATTTCTTCACCAAAATTTCCCCTCACTGTATTTGTTTTCAGCRTTCCATTACTGATTATCCTGGCATATGACAAATGCATACCCTAAATAGTCCAATGGATTAGGACTTCCCAAGGAGTGCAAGTACATCCTAAGCCCACTGACTACTCCAGAGCACCACACTGCTGCTCTAAGGTGTATTTTAAATGTCCAGGTGGGAATAAAAGGAAGGATAATGTTTTAGGGAGGCAGTGTTTATTCTTTCTGTTGAAAAATGAAAGTAGTACTGACCCTGCTGATTGAGAACAGCAATCCTGGCCTATCAGAGCAGACTCCAGTGAAGCAGAACCTAAGTTTCCAGTAAAATAAGTGCTCCCAGACAAAGGTTATTAAGCTGAGTGCCATGGCTGCTGCAAGCATATAAAACACTCCTGCCATGTTGTCGATGTCCAGCTGGCTGCTCATGACTTCATTCTTCTCGTTGTGACAAATACCAGTCAGCCACAGGGTTTCTAACTCTTCCATTTCCCCTAGGGAGAGCAAGGAGTCAAACCAGTTAAAATGCAAAAATCACTGCTCACAGTATTCGAAAGTCTTTGCAAGTTTAAAAATACAGCACCATTTAATGCTTCATCCGTGGAGCACTGCAGGCTCATCTAGCCAGGAGYTGCAAATATAGCAGATTTCAACTCACAGCACCCTAGTTTCAGATGTCCTCGGATTTCATACATTACGTGGGAAGCTGGATGCTCTAGAAAGCAGGATCTGGGGTTTAGACAGAACTTTCTTCTGCTTGCTMTAACTATTAGCACTTGTTATAGAGAATGGAATGAGTTGGTAAGGAGCTGGGACAGGCTGTAGTGATCAGAGAGAGCTCATCAGAGAAGCATCCTGACACTCAAGCAGACCCCTTCATGCCCCCTCCTCTCCTACACTTGTACCTCCCAGATCCACTCTCACCCCTCCCTCTGGCCCTTCCCTTTAACATCACAAGACAAGCTGCACTAATTCTTGCAATTCTTTTAGAATGTGCCATGAGAAGTTTGTTCCTTCCCATCTGATCCATGATAATCTTATTTCTTCTTCTCAAATAAGTTGCAATGCTGTGGCTGAAGCTCTCCTGACACACCTGGTCTCTGCATTCAGCTCTGGTATCTCTCCCCTTTTGCTGCTGCCATTCCAGCTTCCTGGGCAGCAACAGAAACACAGACAGTACAAACAGCCTCATCACACGCCTGAAACAGAGCATTTCTGCTTCTGGCTGTGCCACATCCTTACTGCCATTAAAACACTYCATTTACTTAAAGCCAACAAAGCAAATCCACTCCTTCCCTCTCTTGTCATTCTTAACTTTGAATCCATAATTCACTGACAAGATCTGGCCTCAGATGAAGGACACTGTCCCCTAGCAGTGGTTGCTACTGCCAGCATGGACAGAGGTGGGCAAGAAACTGCAATTGTACCTGCCAAAAATATTTTTTTTGATTTTGCATGATTTACTGATTTTCAAACATTTAGTGTTTTTAGTGAAGCACTGCATGGGCTTACAGGCCTTTTTACTCTCTTGGGATATAGTCAGCTGAGTAATTATATTATCATTTTTAATGCCATAAACTTCATAGTTTCTAGAAAATACAGCAGGCAATGYAAAGGGCCAAAAAGGACAGTATTAGCTCTCTTGTTTTCCAGTTTATGATATGGCTTCAATAYGGGGGAAGAATTTCCATGGTACAAATCCCTAATCCTTAGCCAGTGATTAGGGAATACATTTTCAGTATTATAATTCATACATCACTGGAAAAAAAGAACAGGAAAAAATGGTGAGAAGCTATTTGACATTTCAGCTACCTTCAAGCTAGACTAGAAGATCAATGACCTGTTGTGCAAAAGCATTTTGCAGGACAGAGTGCCAGGGCACCAGGAAAGCTGCAGCCCACAGATAATTTGGATGTGAGCTCCAATTGGAAATGGAACACAAGACTGTGATGGAGAAATTGCTTCTCAGAGAATGTGAATGAAAAACTGAAGTAGAAAGGACAYGTTCTGATGCACTTTAGCAGAGGCATTTCACAAATTTGTTAGAGGGATTATTGGGTCTCTAGCTAGTTCTGAGTTAATTTTGTGCTTGAAGCATGAATTGAACCCCTACATCTGCAAAAGGCAATGTGTCTTCTCCCAAATTACAGTGCTCAATCTTCAAAATACCTAAGAGCATCYCAAAGAGGAAAGTCAATCCTAATGAATCTTTTAAAATCTTCTAATCTAGGACATTGGGACAATAAATTATTAATTTTTACAGTATAGATATTGCACAGATAGATAATTGGGGTTCATTATTGCATTTGCATATCTTGGAACATTTGGATTTCTTTTGTTCTGCTAAACCTCAGTGGACTGTTTCCCTTTTCTCTCTTTCAAGTCCTCCCCAAGGTCTATGAATAAAACTCACAGAGGACATAGAACAGAAAAGAACCCAAGTCCAAAGAGAGAGCATTATTTCTGGTCTGTGCATTAGAAGCTGAAGTTCTGCCAATCAGATCTCATCACYTCCCAAAGGAAAATTCACATCTCCCATGATTGTCAGACATCAATTTGATTTGACTGCTGTGCCCTTTCACTATTCATAACAAAATTCACGAAGGAATTTAAACCTTTTTTTTATTCCTGTTTCCTCTGTGTTCCTTTCCCTTTGGCACACACATCTGAAGTAACTATTGATAATCCAGCAACCTTTCCAAAAACATCCCAACAGAAATGAACTGAGCTTGTTTTGAGTCAAGATAAATGACAGTGCCCTGGCAAGTAAAGAAGAACAAAGCATCCCAGAGCCTTGCAGATCCTGCTACTGCAATATCCCTTCCATAATATCTGACAATGACAACAATCACTGTTAATTAATGCCCAAAAGGAATCCATATTTTTACAGATAGCAAAGCACTGTGAACCATTCCATTGTCATATCTATGGAATGATGTTATCTGGGAATGGACACATCAGGCTGATAATTCTGCTCTCTCCATATAAAGCAGTTGCCATTTCCAGAGTATATTTTCATACATCTGCATATATATTTATATATATTTCTGTACACACAGAAACACAGACAAAGCTGATAATAATTTGACTCTGGTAACACTTCAGCATAGCTGACCCTATAAAACTGGCCAATCTTCTTATTGCTTTCCCTGCCCATTACACTTTAAACCAGATATTCACAGAAGCCATAACATTTTTATTACAAAATCCTCAGGCATGAGAAACTTTTTTTATCTGTGTTGTCACTTCATTCCTTATTAAAATCTGTCACTTCCAAACTTGGCCTGGAGTTTGAATTCAAACACTGAACTTTGAGGCTAGTTATAATGTAGATCAGAAAATAAATTCATTTTAAAAACTCAAGTCAATTTGGAGGAATGTTGTCTTTCAAATCCTTTTGGCTGGTCTGACTTGTGAGCTGAATGTGTAGGGTGATAACACCTATAGCAATATATTACACCTAGCAACTGAAAGGCCAGCAATTTGTGATTACTGGAGAGCTCAGTCATCCCTGTGTGTGCATAACATTCATTAGCAAGTGGGAGCTCCAAATATTTCATAGAACAGACCTTGGGAATCTAAGTCAGCAACCTCAATATCCATAAATGCCAGGCCTCACTGAACTGAGTGTTTATGGAGTTCAAGTCTACATCTAATGGGGGGGGGTCTCAAGTTACTTATAAATATTAATCAGACTTATTTTAACGGGTTTTGTTTCCAATTCAGGCATTTACTAAAGGAAAGTAATGCCACAATCATTTCCTACCTTCCTTCATGTGTGGACTAGATTAACRTGTAAATAAACAGCTGCAGATCTCAGCAGCTGAGTACATCAKGACACCAGCACAAGACCAGAAAATGAAGAGTTGTAGTGTATTTGACAAAAAAAAAAATACAGCATTTATTTTCTGTTTAATCCACAATCTATTTAACCTGAAAAACTCATAAATGACTACATGATTCCTACCCTAAGAGATATTTTAAAATTCTATATCACTGTATCATAAAAGATCTGCTTCATTTATAGTGTAAGAACGAGCATAAGCAAGTGCTTTAAAAATCCATACTTCAAGCAGAGTGTCTGCAGTACTCGTTCAAAACACACTCCAAAAATTGCAACTTTCCAGCTCCCTCACTGGTAATTCMGCACTGTTTACAGTGGGTTTAAGTTACAGTGCAAACAGATCCCTTTGTGCTCCTCCTGGGTTTGTTCCTGTGCCTGTGGAGCTCTCTCTGGCTGCTATTTGCACAGAAATGTGCCAGTTGGCCATTAGGCCTGAATATCCCACAAGGGCCTTCCTTTCTACAGAAACTCCTCTGGCCTATTTCACACGTTATCATCCTGGGAAGCACTGATAAACTGTCTGCTGTGACCCCCAAACAATTTTGTCACACTAAAAATTTCATTATCCAGACACAGCAACAATATGGTCTGAAGGGTAGAATTACAKGCTTTTCCTCATCCCTCTGCAGGCAGTGCCACCTCTCCCTGGTGCCCAGCTGACACACKTGCTGCCCTTCTGCAGCCTGTGCCACTGGCTCTGCCAATGTGTCAGCTCTCCAGCACTCTTTTAGGGGTTACTGTCTCCCCAGATTCCTTTTGTTTCAGTGGCACACAGGCACCTGCACCCACCTGAGCACTGGAACCCCCAGTGCTGGGCACACCTGCACCAAACTGCCAGGCCCTTCAGCAGCTGCATCAGCAACTGCAGCTGCACAGACAGTCACACACCCCTGGCTCCAGAAAACACTGCCTTCCATCAGTGGGATTGTCTGGAAAAATTAATTCTCTCACATATTATGTTGTGTCATGCACTGCAACCATCCCTGCTCTGTGCAGTGTGCAGAGCCTGCAGGAGTGTGCCTGGCCCCAGGAGGAAAGGATGTCCTGTCCCAGTGGGGAGAGCAGAGCTGCAGCCCAGCACCCTGACTGCTTTGCTGGTTGAGTACAGCAGACCTCTGGTGTCAGCACTTCCTTGGATCAGGTCAGTGGCAGGAGATCTCAGCACATGTGTCACAGCAGAAGGTGCCAAAGGAGCTGCTGCTGCTGACAGTGTCAGGGGTGGTAGCTCTGGTGCAAAGCACTGCCCTGAGGTTCAGCCTGAGCAGTCAGCACAGCAAACTGGCATGTGCTGAGCAGAGGTGATGAACAGCAGGGTTAAATATACACACTCACACTGGGCAGATGGAGGGCACCAGCTCCAAAAGGCCCTGGTGGCATTAAGAGAATCACCTGCTTATTCAGGCTGGACAAAAGGTGGTTTTCAACTTTAGGGACAGAGCGTTATGTTTACTCTGGCAGAACTCCCCGTAAGTGACAGAGGAGGAGGATAGCACCCCACCACTTGGGGACTCTAAAATAAAAGAGTAGCTCCCCCTGAACATGGGGTCAGCAGCCAAATGGGTTGATGTGCATTTGGTTCAATAAGCYCATCAATTCCAATTTGACCCAGTTCTATGAGCCATACAGAATGTTTCAGAGAAGAGATTATATAAAAGCACAGCAACTTTTCAAATTCAGCCTGGATCCCCCAAAACAATCTTTCTTATTTTCTGAGTTATTTCCCCCTGTAAAAATAGCAGGAGGAACACAGATGACTGACAGCAATAAACTTACTGTGAGCTAATGACTTCACTCTGCATGTCCCCATTAGTTAAGGATGAATTAACAGAACTGCCAAGCACGACTTTCAATATTACAATCCCTCTAACTCTTGTTCAGCTACACAAACGCCCTCCACTTATACACTCACACTCTTCAGTCACATTTGTTCCACCCACTGCTTAAGGAGGACACTAAATATATAAACAGAAAATCACTGTGATTGTGGGTGTATTCTGCCTGAGCAGCACACACTGAAAATATGTCCTTATAATCACATACGTATTTCCTTCTCAGGCTTTAACAGCCCGTGTGAGTCACACTGCTACACTTCCTTATAATCTAGACAGTGATTTGGAAGGCTTATGCTAAAATATGAAAAAAAAAATAGCAAAGAGCTTTCCCCTTCCAGATGTAAGGGGGCAAATCTCATTTCCACAGTTACCTATTACCCGTAAAGGACTGGGAAGCAATTATCCACCCAGGAAAACAATTCTTAGTGTACTAAGCTGCCCTAAAAGCACATGAAGATTAACCAGAACTCAAAGTTATTAGGAAGGGATAATAGAATCTGTGGAAACTCAGACCAGAACCAGTTTTCTTCTTTATGTCTCTGAATCTCYAATTGCTTAGAAGTTTTCAGCTTCAAGGGTTAAGGGCTTAATACAGCTACACCATCTGCCCTCTTCCTGGAGATCTCTTCCCACACTATCTTTTGAAYTGAGCTCTTAATCTGCAGGTAGTCCAATACATTACAAATACCTCAGATGAGTGGGTGCATAACCTGGTCAGCTGGCTAGTATTTCCCACTCCTCCCCAAAATTACTCTCTTTAGCCAGATGTTTCTGTTCCTTGTATTCAACCACTTCTGCTGCCATGAGTGTTTTATCCCTCTATTCTGCTGCATCCCTCCCAGCTTAAAGCTCCTAGTTGTCTTTCTTTCCATCCCATTCACACTCATAACCCCTCTTAGTCTTAATTCTGAAGCAGCTTTGTAATTTGTAGTTCAATAATCTCATCTTCTCACAATAAAAAAAAAAAAAAAAAGCAAGATGGGGGTAAGACTGAAAGAAAAAGAAAGAGAAAGCTAAATTCTCCTCACTTTCTATGCCCCAGTGGTTCTACACCAAATCCCAAAGACACAGTGCTATGGGCTTCAGAAACAATGCCTCCCAAATGATTGTAAGGAATATTTTTAGAAAAAGTACCACTCTTTAAACAGCACGTGCAGCCAAGCCAGAGGAGTATCAGCACCAGCTGGGCCTGCACACAGCTGCCCTGAAGTTCCTGCTGTGGGAGCTGGAGGAACACAGGGACCTTCCCAAAAGGTGCATCCAGAGCTGCTGAACCCACAGGCTGTGCCTGAGCCCTCTCTGCACTGCTGGCAGAGCTGTGTGCACACAGCAGGGACTGCAGCCAGCCACCAGGCTGCTGCTGGGCACCTCAGCCTGCCCTGCTGCTCCCACAGAGGTGCAGAGAAGAACCCAAAGCAGGGATCACACGACTGCTCAGCACACAGCATCTCTGTTCTGACACCTCCCTGCGCCTGTGGGCGGGACAGCCAAACAAAACCGCGGCGCTGTTTCTTAGCAGCCGGATCATTTTAGCTGCTTTGGAACTCCTGGCTGCTTCTATGTCTCAGCAGAAGATTGAGATTCTGTGTCTCACTAGAAGTGTTTTTACTTCTCTGCTAAAAAACAATGGAAGTTTCATCTTGTGACCACAGCAAGACAAAAAACAAGCAGCACAACCACTGCTGGCCTTTAGAGAATCGTCCCAATGATCAACTATCTTAAACAAAGCTGCAGATGCCAATCACCAGCTCAAAGCTTTTGCAGATAATGRAATGTGCTGTGCAGATAGCAAGATGAACAAAGCCAGAAATCCACTAACAATTCGCTCATCTCCCTTATACAAGAAAAAGCAACTCCAAACTCTTTCTGTTAAAAAGATTCAGAATTCCAAAGCAATTAATCTTATACTAACAACTTATTAATCTCAACTTCCCATGGGCTACATATGTGAACTTGCACTGACCAAGGGATGAAACCTTTTGAGCATAATTATACTTTTGAGACAATTAAGTAGCTATTCTTTAAACTCCTCAGCAACTCATTCCCATCCTCCTTTCCTTTGTCTCTTTTCCTCTTCATCAGAGTAACAAATTTGGCATCTTGTAGCCTGCTTCCTTACTCTGAGACTTCAGAGCTGCTCTCAGGGTGTGRTTGATAATTGTTGGTGCAATTGGTCCACCCAGAACTGTCCTCAGGATGGCAACACTGTTCATGTGGAAACATACAGATAAACCACCCAGTCAGAGCTCAGAGTTCTCCCTAATGCAAGCCTACATCCCTCTGTATTTGGTTAACTTTTTTTCAAGTGCCAACAAGATTAAAAAGAGGATTCAAAGTCACTGGCTTTAATGCAGAAACAGCATCATGCTCTGAGAAGTGTGAAAAGATGCCCCTGCATGAACAACCAATTAATTCTTCAGTTGGATGTTTTACATCAGCAAGGTAGAGAGAAGAGGTTCCTATCCACTGCACAAAAAATTCATTTCAATGTGTAAGTGAACTGGCTTAGATAGGAGAATGATATAGAAGCAGCAAGGAAAAAAATCAAATGAGAAAAATCACAGGAGAAAGACACATGCAGAGGAAATTGGAAGCACTAAAATACATTTCAAAAGGCCATTTCAGTGCTGGGTGAATGTAAAAAAGAGATGAGATCATGGCTTTTTCTATGTGCAATCAGATACACTTTTACACAAATTACTTGGTCTTATCCAAGTACATAGTAAAATCCAAAAAGGTATTTCCTCTTATTAACATATTATTCATATAAAGAAATTGTGTTTGCTGAACTCATTAGAAGGTTTTTTTYCCTTATAGTTATGGAACTCATTAGGTTTACAATCATTCACTGAAATTATTCCATACCCTGATGAATGCCCTATTACTGAAGAATAATTCAATACTTCTTGGGGCTCTGCTGTTTTACAGGCTCAGTCTTTGAGAATAATATATTCTACAGAAGTGATACATGTGAAAATACRTTTGTGTTTGCCTATTTATTTAAACAACCTCACTCAGGCTCCACTGAGGCCTTCCCAGGAGAACTCTCTTAGGATGAAACTTTCCCCCCAACCACACTTGCTTTTAGTCTGGAGAACTTCAAAGAGATATTTAGTGATATAGCAAAGTGATGTTGGTCTGAACTCTGGGTTCAGCCCTTCTAGTTCACCAAAACAGAGTTATGTAAGTTCACAGCTAAAGAGATTATCCATCGAACTACTGAAGTTAGACATGGATTACAAAATMAGGTCGAGCTAGTTCTGGGCAATTACTCTTTACATTTAATTTCTTGGTGTTTAGTTCCAGTTCACCTGCGATGTACTTTGTAACTCAGCAGAAGAAATTTCATTATTAGGGCTTTTTTGTTGATTTTTTTTTCTTTTTCCCCCCCCACACATTTGGAGGAAATGCAAAGGTAGTTGGGTTTTTTTCCTGAAAATGATCATTTAGGCCTGTGACACAATAAAGTGAAACAAGGTATCAAACAGTCCTGGGACTCAGACAATTTCTACACATCATAGATGTCCAACTACTATTGTTTACTAGAGRCCACACCATTTTCTGAACAAATTTAGGGAACCTTCACAAGAGAAAATATGTTTTAGCATTCCTGGATCGTTCAGAGTAACTTTTAATGATATCGAAAAAAGCCATAAATGTATTCACAATTCCCATGGTTTGTGCATTCAAAATGTTTGCTGATCTTCTGTGCAGACACAGACATGTTTCATTCACCTGGGTGTTCCCTGTATCTATTGCTATTCTATAAGTTACAAGATTGAGCTTTGTAGACAATTCATTTGTATTATTTCAAGAAACTAAAAATGAGTTAAAGATACAAGCATTTGTATGCAATGTAGGTCCATAAATCAAAATGTAAACACAGGGTAAGACTTTCC
Source organism: Alauda arvensis (assembly GCA_902810485.1). Classification (NCBI taxonomy): domain Eukaryota; kingdom Metazoa; phylum Chordata; class Aves; order Passeriformes; family Alaudidae; genus Alauda; species Alauda arvensis. The sequence continues at coordinate 1,720,581 of CADDXX010000142.1, forward strand.
ACACTTTGCTCCCACCCACTTTGTTTGGTATCTGATATTCAAAGTGAAGCAAAAAATGCAGCACTTCTATGAGATTTTTCTTAAATAGCTTCAAGTGTTTTCCCTTCTRTTTCATTTATTTTCTTTCTCTGTGATTTAATTTTTTGTGTTGGATGAGAAGTATCAAAAATGCTGAAGGAGTAAGCATGAAGGAAATGCAAAGTGAAAGGAATGAACACCCAAGTGTTGCTCTGGCTACATCCAGAGRGGTTTACCCCCACTGAGAAAGACAACTCAGATCCTCCTTCAGGCTACAGAAACTTTTTCTTCTTTAGAATGGGACCAATAATTCAATTTCTCCGATTCAAATTCCTCATTTAAAAATGGCTCAGAGACATTAAACCCATATTTATCTTTTAATAAAGCCCTCTTTTCAGGTGATAGAGAAATGCAAAGTCAACACACACATCTATGTAAAAAAAACCCAAAATAAGGATTATGWAATACACACCTTATTCCAATCTGACAGAGAATTTAACCAGTCATACCACAGAAAAATTTTAATTACCATATTTTTATTTGCTTGCACAGGTGAAACATGAAGCTTTCTAGAATCAAAMAGGAGTTCATACCCTGTGTGGAGACTGAATCATCATTGCTGTTTCAAATGTATCAGAGATGTGCAGCAAGTTTTCTCCTGCAGGGCAGAACTGCCAAGAGGACCTAGACTTCTATTTTGTGTTAGAACAAAAAWTATTTGTTTGAAGTACAATGAAACAACTCATCCTAATTTGATTTCATGGGCATTCTTTCACCAGAAGTTTAAATTAATCCATCCCAGATTAGGGATCACTCACATTGGTTCAGAACTGAGCTAAGCACTTTTTAATGGCAGAACAGTCATGCTGGAAGATAACTCATCTACCAAGAAACTGCTCAGAGACAAAAATAAAGGAAATAAATACATGTATAAATGCTCTCTAACACTTAGGCCAGCTTTACTTTATGATGTATGTGAAAACACTTTCTGAAAATAGAGGCYGATGCCCTTGGCAGTGAGGTGAGTTAGAACCGAGTGGAAGAGAACTCCTGTCTCAGCACCAAGAAGTCATTCTACATTGTTTTACCTTTTATTTTTTTTATTTTAAAGACTTCCACAGAACAGTACTACCAGGCTCAGAGCTCCTAAAACTGAATGAACTGCACACACATAGAGGAAGAAAAGAAAAAAGCTTGGTCCCTACCGTCTCCCACAAACTGAAGGAGGGCCAGATCAATCTGCCTCTTCCAAGGTGATCCTTTCTGGAGAGCAATCCCATAGCCAGTGGTGGCAAAGATGTACCCACTGCCTATTGTGACAAGTTTGCAGCCTTCATCTCTTCCAGCCTTGTAATTCAGCACCGCTGCATCGTAGATGAAAGCATCCAACTTCCTGAAATAAAACAGTTTACAAACCAAATCATTAGGGACAGCTGTTGTCAGACTTCTTTTGTCCTTGATGTTAGGACCCTGTTGAATATCATATGGATTCTTTGATATCATTAATTACATATCCTGCTCTGCYGTATCTAAAATTAACAAAAGGCATCTATTTTAGTGAGGGGAAAGTAGGACACAGTTTTGCATTTCTATTTTAAGGGATGCTGTTAAAAAATACTGAGCAGGAGAAACCAATCTACAAAATGTCTTGCCCTGATATCTTTGTATCTTTGCTCTCAGTATGGATAATAAATACCTTGAGATGTAAAATGRTCCCCAAAACCAACAGAAATTACAAGAGAGAGCTTAGAATTGAAACATAGACAATTAGTTTATTTAAAATACTGAAGGAGATTGAAAATGTTCACCAGTTTTACATACACACCTTTGTTTTACTTCTCTTTCCAAAAACAAACTGTGAAGGTGGAGGTGAAGTCCTTGATAAGACAAAGGAAGACACTAGAGCATATCTCATAGAGCTACCTAAATCCCACTTAAATATGACAGAAAGTATTTCTTTATGATTCACAGTTCCAAACATACTATTTGTGTATCTGGAGCACAGCAGGAAGACAGGAACTTGTGAAAAAGYTTAAGCCTTGTACCCCATCTACCTAAAAATGGAAGAATGGGATAATCCCATTCTCTAAAGAACACGGGGAACACAAAAGGAGTGGAAAAAAATTCAGTAAAGAAAGGAGAAGAAGCAATGCCCTCCAGGGATACCTTCTCAGAAACACTGTAAAGCAAGTTAGAAGGCAGGTGCATGGATGTTTCACAAATGAAGGCAGTGAAAATACATATACAAGAAGAGGAATCCATTTGGAAGGACACTTGACAGCAGCAGATCCCAGTCAAAGAAAAGGCATTCTTATATTGCCAGAAATTCATACACAAACTTCAAAAAGAAACAGATAAAACCTTATTTTGCAATACTGCCCTAATTTGCATCCAAAACCTTTTAAGGTTTTCGTACTTGCACAAGAGCAGGAGCCTGCAACAGCAAGAGGGAAAAGCTTTTTCAGGGCCTCAGCTCCCACCTCACCTGAACACCACAGGAAACCAAAACCACTCCATTCCCATAACACAGCCTCCCTTCCCAGCATCTCTGTGCATCCCACAGGAAGCCAGAGGAGCAGGAGGGACACAGACACTCAGCTGGCTTTGCTGGATGTTGGAGGAGTGTCCACCCTGCCAGCCCAGGGCTGTGCAGCCCCAGGCACTGCCAGCTCTGCCTGCTGAGCCTCCCTGAGCAGCACTGCTGGATCCATCTGCTGACACAGCCTGGCACAACACTGCCCACCAGCACCTGGGTCTGTCTCCATGGAAAAGCTGCTATAAAAATAAATGTATTGTGGCACAAACAGGTACAACAGCATCAGCTTCAGTTACYTTAGATCAGGATGTACCAGTTGTGAATTCTGTTGCTATGAAGTTTTGGAGTCACACTTGCTACTAAGCTTAAATCAGTTTGTATTGATAAAGCTTTTCATTTATAACCTCAGAATGGAGCAAGATCTAGACATGTCAGATTTTGACTACTGACAGAAAAAAAAGAGGCCAGCAAGTTTTCAAAGTGTATTCATAAATAATCAATCAACAGGGCCCTAACTTTTTCAGAACTCTAAATCAGATACCAAAAATGTGGCACTAAAGAAACCTGTGTCTATCTCACATTAAACCAAGAGGAATACCAGGAGATAATTAAGTTGTTGGATTTTGTCTGCAGCCATGAAAAAGTGAAGTTCCTGTCACTAATTACTGTTCTTTATTGCTTTCTTTCAAGGATATTTATCCCAGTAGCCACCATTCAAGTAATCTAATTGAAATTTAGTGAAGTGGTTAATTCAGAGTAGAGGTGGCTCATGCAACCATTAAAAAAATACTTGGGCCATCAGTTCTTTTGCTTTTCCYCTCTTCCCTAAAATTCAGTTGGTGCAACCTTCAGTTTAAAAGTCGGATTAGCTCCACCAGTGCTCAAAATCTGGTTTCCTCCTTCCTTTAAATGGGCAATTTAATATGCAGAAAATCACTGAACATCTGGTAGGCAATGTYACAAATTCAATCCATAAATAAAATAAGGAGGGCTACCTGGCACTGGGGGTAATYAAACTGGAAAGAGCCAAGAGGTGTTAGGTCACTGCCCAAGGCTGCAGCCCTCAACATAAAATCAGAATTTTCTAAATGATGGGTTTTGGTGYGGCACTTCAGAGACAATCTGCTTGTATAGAGAGCAAAACCAAAAATGTATGTCCTATCTATGTTTGGGTAGGCACACAGTGGGGAAAARTCCCACAAACCTGCTTGCTGTACCCTGAGGATATTGCAGCTTTCCTGGTGTACAGCAGACMATTACCAAAATCAATCCAGGCCAGCCTCACACACTGACATCTGCAGGTGTCTGTGGGAAGGAAGGACTCCTGCCCTCTCACAGGATGCTCAGGGATTGGGAGGTGCTGCTCTCTCCATGGGTACAGACACTGCTGCAACCACACAAACACACTCTGGAATTTGTTGTCTGTTTATTCTGGGATTTATGGTTTTTAGTTTTGCAATGCACATAAAACACATGCTGTTAAACAGAGAGAAAACATAAAAGAGTCAGCTATTCTTCTGTCAAAACAATCTCAGTCAGAAATACAAAGGAAAAAGATCRCTTTGCTAAGGACCCCAGGGCAACAGCCTTGTGCTACCTCAGAAATTCCACTCTTYACATGCAGTTTGCCTCCTTAGTTACTGAGCAAAACCTTGGGATAGAAAGACAAAGCACAGTCAGAGTTTCACTCACTCGCTGTGGAAGCACCTCCCCACTTACCCATGAGTCTGGGATCAGTGCAGTGCAAACACAGGGAAYAGGTTCTGAGGATGCAGAAGGCTTTACTTTTGAGGACTTTTTCTATACTACTTCTGTAAGGTCACAACAAATCCCATAACACAAATCAATTTAAAAACATGAGGCACTTTCCTGACAGATGCTGAGAGCTGAAGGTTCTGCTGTCAGTCGCTGCCCAATGTCTGAACTGCGAATCAAAAATGGATTGCCCGGAAAAACTCCTGGTGTCCACAAATACAAACTTAYATTCAGAATGTATTTTCTGCATTTCCAACATAACTCTTATAACCTCTYAAGGCTTAATCATCTCCTCATCGTGTGCTGATTACAGAAGTRCTGTTCCTGCACAGCTCCAGAACACGCTGTACCCCTGCAGCGTGGGCAGGGAGGAACAAGCCCCAACTGAAGCTCTCAGATTTTAGGGCACCCAACTCTTCCATCACTAGGAGGTGAATTTCTGGCATTCCAAAATTTTAAGAACTTTCAGATAACTATAAACATTTCTCAATTAGTGTTTCCAAAAATGGACACAACAAGAATCTGGGCAAGTCCAAAAATATGATGCTTCCTGAGCTGTTTGCAAAGCTGGCATCGGGATCAGCCCTGGAGGAAGACAAGGCAGGGATGTGTGTGGGCCAGAAGGCTGCTGGGAACACAGAGGGCTTTCCTTCCTGCCATGTCTGTGTGGGGAAAGCCACAGCTGCTGTTTCCCTGGGCTCTGSTGAAAAGCCAGGCTGGCTGCACGGCAGGGACTGCTGGATACAGAGGTCCATCCTTGTCTTGCCATTCTCCAGACAGCGCTGGGAAGCCTGGACCTCCAGCTCTCCCTGTTCTTTCTACAGACACTGGCAAGCCCCAGGTGTTGATAAGTGTGGCAGCAAAGCTGCTGCTCCCAGCTGAGCACTGAGGTGACACCCTGAGAGCAGAACAGCTCCCGCACGCCGAGCACGGCCCGCGCCCCCCGAGAGGCTCAGAGCCTCCCGCAAGCTCAGTCACGTACAAATGAACAGTTAACTTGTCAGAGCAGCCACACCAGGGAGTGGAAGGCTTTGTCACACTGTGCACGTTGAAATAAACTGGCAAGAAATATTAGAGAGCTGAGAGAGAAGTATCAAAGCTGGAATGAGAGAGAAGGCATGAACTGGTCCAACAGGGCAGGCACCTGCAGCCAGGGCAGGGGAGCAGAACCACAGCTCTGATTTATCTGAGCAACGGGCAGCTCTGCAAACTCCCTCAGAACCACTGCAATAATCCGAGCTAGAAGGAAAAATAAACAGTTTGGCATATTTATGTAACAGTGACTACAAAGGCAAATGTCCTTCATCACCGAGCACTGAGGGGAAAGGGGGTGGGGAGAGTTTTCTCTCACAGCAGAAGAGAACATCAGGTGTTATGAAATCATGAATTGGAATAGTTCTAGAAAAACACAAATGAGCATTACTGAATGTAATGWTTTGAAGTGGGAGATATGTGAAAAATAAGCGTGGACAGTCCCATAACTAAACATTGATGATTCATCAAGAAGGATAAGAGTTGAAAAATCAGAATAGCTATTGCARAAACTCATTCTTAAGCATAGCTGCACACATGCAAAATTGCCTGCGTAGAGAAAATTTAAGTTAGAGAAAAAGGTACAGAAAAGCAATTTCAGGAGAGCTGAACATGCTTCCCTATAATTTTCCCCATCTTTATTATTGGCACAACTTTTCATAAAACTCCTATGATGAAAACTGAAAAGGAAGACGAGGCAAATGCTCATTTATTAGTCACTGCTCCCTTAACAACAGCAGTATAGCACAATTGAAAAATGATCCTTTGCTTCCTTAACCAACTGCATGATCCTTCAATGATTTTGTTCTCTTGATGGAATGAGAAGTAAAAATCTAAAATGCCAATCTGCTCTGGAGTAGTTCTGGA
>CADDXX010000142.1:1726926-1780493 GCA_902810485.1 Alauda arvensis
AAGATCTGATGGATTTACATCACAAACTTTCATTTCATCCCTTCTTTCTCAAGAGAAGAGATAAAAGAAAGTATGTCAAGTGTGAACAATGAGGGGCAGCATCATTTGTGTCTCTCTGTGTCCTGGGGATCCAGTGCTGAAAGGTCACTATGGAATGACACAGCAATCAAAGGGAAAGAAYGCTGCTCTGAAGATGAAGCTTCCCTGAAAGTCTCTAAAGTGATACTTTGATACTGCTGGAGCAAAAGCAGATATTTAACCTTTAACATGAAGGACTGTTGATTTCTCTTACACAGTTTTGACTGAAATGYATTTCACCTTATCTGACGCACTTCATCACCAACAATGACTTTATCTTTCAGYACCTACTCAAATGGCTTCTCACAGAACTGAACTTCACACACACTGAGGGCATTTCTTGACAYCTTGGTATTGCCAATTCATTAGGGGAAAACTGAGCAGCCACCCCCTGCAACAATGCAGGTCAGCAAAGCACAGCCCAGCTGAATTATGAAGTCATGAGCACGGAACAAGCTTTCAACTTTCCTCCCAGCTCAAACCATCCTCACTTCCATCTTCACACAGACATAAAATTTGAATGAGGAGCTTCTGACAGGCATTAACACCACCATGAGAGCAATCCCAGCTGCCTGAAAATCCACTGAAAAGCTCCCTTGGCTGTGGTTACCTGAACGGGCACATTCACCCTCCTCACTCACGGAGCTCCCATCCACCACCCCTCTGCCCACCCACCTTCCCAGGCCCTGCAACATCTCCCTTAGCAACAAAATAATGGAAAATTTAGTGTGCCTTTATGATTAATTTATACAATGGAAGATTGTCCCACTTCACATCTCAGAAGCCAAGCCAAGAAGTTTTTGCAACGCATCAGTTTATCAAAACACAAAATTTGAAGAGCTGAGTGGGGGGAATRTATTTTTAGATTAAAGGTTTTGTCCCAGTTACAATAGCATAATGAAGGATAAATTCAGCATAGCTCACCAAGTACCTGATCTCAACCCCAAATGAAATGAAGATTAAAACTCAGAATAGCTTCTGAAAATAACAGGGGTTAGATGGCTCACAGCTACTTCCACATGTTCATTTTATTTCCAGGCTATTTGTAATATTTAGAGATATTAGATAGATAACAGCATTACCTAAAAAAGTTATAATGGAGACAAAGGAAGTAACTTTTAAAACAAAAAAGCCAACCAAAAAACTCYAGAAGAGCACTCAGGTACTGAGTAAAGGAATTGGAAATAAATTACTATAAATTATTTTTTCCTAGAAGCAAGTTTCTATGCATCAGGTGAACAGGAGAAACAGGGTTGTTAGTTTTTCTTTCTTTAAAAAAAAATGCAGAAGAAGCAATCTTCTGCCCAGGAGGAAATTCCCAAAAATGTAGGAATTACAAGAATTTGAGAATAACTGCACTTCCTGAAAGGACAGCAAGTTATGGGGAAACAGTAATCAGCCATCAGAAAAACTGATGCCAGAAAATCCTGCCTTGAGTGGGAATGCCATAGGAGTCTTTATGTCCGTGCTGGCAGCTTGTGGTGCTGCACTCTGCTCACTTGAGCAGTAAAAGCAGGAAAGCTGTGCCCATTCAGCCACACATTTCTTTTAGATACCAGAGTTCAGAATTGATACTGAAGAGATCCCTCTGAAAAAGGTTCCTAGATGGAACAGCAAATGGAAATGTTTTTCCATCTCTGCAGCCCTCTAGCACAGTTGCAAACCAGCTTTCCAGTGCTCAGCTTGTGTGGCTACAGCTGGAACATCCATTGGAAATCATTCCCTGCAGAGCACAATGCCAAGATGAACATTAGAGGGAACACTGAAGCATACATTAKATTAAAGCACCACAGAAAGCATCATAATGTAAATTGAAATTAAGTTACCCCAGCCATCTGATGCCAAATTAAATTAAGTTATYGATTGCAGAAGTTGTCTGAACTTGGTCAGCCAGGACAGAAAATCCTGAATGGGCCAAACTGCTTAGCAGAGATTTTTTTTTTTACAGAAGGTCGGGAAGGAAGCATTATTCACATTTTAGCTCCTTCAGACAGTTTTAAGGAAAGTTTATTTGCATTTGTACAATAATTTAGTGCTCACTGTCAAAATTGATAGAGAAAATAAGACACCCTGGAGCACTGCAAACATCTGTGTCTCCCAGGTAGGTCAGGATCTTTGTCCAGTGCTCTTTGACTTAGAGGTTTCCCCTGTGTTTATATGATGAGAGCACCCATACGTGGTGCTCTCTCTTCATGTATCGTAATTCACATCCTGGAGGGTTGCAAGCAATAAATTATTACGATTGCAGATATCTCATGCTGCCTACAGGCCTTTGCCTTTCTCCACCAAACACTCTTCAGAGTTAACCCTCCCTGGTAAATTCTTAAAACTTTGGCTAAAGAGCTGGACATTTCTGTGAGTTCTGGTTTGTAAGGTGCTATTGTACCCCCATGAGAACAATGAAGAACTTGTGCTTTTAATGAAAAATTAAAAGATATAATTTTTCTTTCAATCAGATTTCTCTCACAGCTTGCCCTCCTCCTGTGAGGTGAAAAGGTATGAACCACAGAAGKAACAAAAACTAGGAAGTTTTTCCTTTGGTGAAAATTTTGATGGCAATTTTTCTGTAAAAAGAAAAAGAAACTACTGAAATCGGGTTTGCATTGAAGTGGAGAGATTTCAGCTGGCTGCCTATAAGACAAGTTGGGCTTGATTTTAACTTTAGGCACATCAGTACTTTAATTGGCAGYGCTAATTAGCAGCAGGACCTGCTGGGCACAATCCCAACTGTGCTGCAGCTGATGGAAAAGGGATGTTTGCCTCCTGGTWATGCCTGGGCCACACTGCAGAAGCTGCCAGCTCAGCCTCTGACCTGGTTGTATTTGTTCAACAAATAACAGAGTGTGTGAAGCTGTGAATTGGATAATTTATAATCACTGTGAGAACAACCAAAATCCAATTCAGGCCAAGAARCTCACAGATGGGGTTAAAAGGCCATTGGGGCCTTCTGGGGTCTTCTCCTGCACTCTTCCTGTTTAGTGCCATAAGATTCTATAAAACATGTTAATAATCATGTTCTTTTCACAAGGAAGGTGGACTTGCAGGGCAGAAATAACTCCTCATGCCCTTTGCACTGCTCAGTTCTGTGCTTCCAGGTGTTTCTGCTGGCATTAGAACTGGAGATACAGCCACCACGTGTCCCTGTCACAGTGACAGCTCAGGCCAGCCTGCAGGCTGAKACCAGCTCCTCAGGGGCAGCTCATAAATCATGGGCATGTAACCCTTCACATCTGATAACCCAGCACAGCTGAGGCCATTCCTGCCATGTCAGTGGCAGTGCAGACATGCTGCCACCACAGCAGCCTTTCCAAGCAGCTCTGTAATTCCATCAGCAGGTCAGGGAGGACGTGGGAATCAGGCATTCAACTGATGTGTATCAACATAAGCATTGCTGTCTTGAACAGGAAGGCAGATGAAGTCCCAAGTAAACTTCAGCATCAAATCCCTGAACACACAGTCACAGCTGKGGCTGGCAGTAAAAGCTGTAAAGCACTCAGGACAGCCAGGGGATCTGCAGCTGCACATGGGGCTGCTTCCTGGGGAACACCAGGGGTTCATTCCTGCAGCTCCCTCAAAAGGAAGTGGTGGGCAACAGGCAAGCAAACCTCTCCCGTTTTATCCCTACAGTAAAAAGAGCCTCTCCCAATTAAATGTTCCCATTTCAGCCATTAGCAGTTAAATCCCAGACTATATGCCACTGTAGATGTGCTGGGGCAAAGGTGACAGCAAGAAATGCATTTCCACTTTATTGCCATTGCAATTTCTCCTCTTGACAGTTTTACAGCCACAAATAGAAATGCTGCGTGCAAACTCAAGTGCTATGAGCTCATACAACTCACACCAAAGAACTCCAACTGCAAGGCTGCTTTGCCTGCAARAAGATGGTATTCTATAACTGTAATCTCTTCAGGAAAAATACAGCCAGGCAAACACAAGGAAGCACACCCAAAGAGCCACTGCAAACATAACACAATTAACGACTTCCTATTCAGGAACTTATTCCCTCTTCAAGAAGCACAATCAATAGGATCTGTCTCTGTGGTACAGAGGGCTCYAGAAATGTAGATCAATTAAATGCAGCATGGACAGAAATGCTTGTGATGCGTTTTAAGGCTGCATTTGATCAATAAACATCTCAAGAGCTCAGAGGAGCTCCACAGCTCTGGCACAGAACACATTAGCTAATGCCTTAGAGACTGTGCTCTTCTGAGCAGTGCTCAGGGCAACAACTGCCATTTCTGTTCTCATTAAGGAACAAAACCCTACAGAAGCCCTGAGCTGCTTGGCCCTGCCTCAGGAACAATGCCAAGCTCTGCACGTAGCACAGCACATGTGGATCACTTGGTCCTCCAAATGCATGAAATTTAGTGAAAAACACAAGCACACTTTTTGACAAGCTTCTAAGATCAAGATTGCTTTCAGTAGTGAACTGCATTGAAGGAGGGACAATATTTTGCCATTTTGAAAATTATTAAGTAGAACTTCMATAACAAGATCTTCCTTTTTAACAGACCTGGTTGCAAACTGACACATTTAATTAATAAAGTTCTGCTGTTGTTAAATGGTGTTTCAGCAGCTTCCTGAGATTTGCATCTGCAAATCTCAGAAATAAGACCCTAGTGACAAGAGATGGGTATTACTGAGTCCTCACTGCATTTTTTTAAGATCTTTTCAGAAACAAAGGCTGATTTCACATCAAAAAGGAAAAAACAATAAATTTGGTTACTTTGCCTTCACCCCTGATGACAAGAAGCCTTCATGAATAAGCTGCAGTGAACCCCTATGGGGTTCACTCCCCTGAAGGAGTAGGTAAAATGTCCATGTCAGACTAACACAAAGATTCATTTCCACTTTGATTTGCAGCATTTCCCASGTGAAGATCTCAAACATTTTTGATGCTAATTGAACAAGATAGGTCCAAGCCTACTGCCCATGCAGTGRAGTTGCTTGTTCTAATTAAAACAAACAAAGGCAGATGCTTTCCTTGTACATTAATTTCTGAAACAGTACCAGCTTCAGCTCTCAAAGATGAAACCAGAAAGGGGCTGGGTATGCTTTCAAGGCTCCCTAGACACAGATGTGAGCACACTCACYTCTGCATGTAGAGCAATACTCCAACACAAGCCTTATCTAACCCTATACCTGACCAGGAATACCATTTTTAAATACATATTTCTATCCATATTTCTCCCCTCCAGGGCTTTTTCTGGCTACATTAGCAAGTGGACTAAAGCACCTGATTTTCCAYTTCTTGAAAGAAGGCAGGATTAAAAAAGAAAAAAACCAAACTCAGCAGTCTGGTTTTAATTTGTTTTCAGAAATCTGTTTATTTATTATTTTGTTTGTCTTCTTCCTGCTTTCTCCTTCCAGTTCAACTCAGTAACATTGTGTATTAAACACAATGGTCTCAAAGATGAAGATATTTCCAATACATCTCAAGATGTTAATGCTAACTAAAGACTTTCTTTGAGGTACAGAAAAACCAGACTGAACTGTGACAAGATGCTACTTTATCATTTCACTCCATTTAGATCACAAGGGCCACAAGGATGGCATTATTCAACCATTAAGCATTGCTTCATTGCTGGTACTTTTTGCTCCATCTTGAAATTAGAATCAAACACTATACAAAAGTAATTAAAAGGGACTAAACCTCATGTCTTCAATTAAGCAAAAGTAGATTTTAAAGTGAGATTGGAAATACAGGTTATACAAACACTCTTCAGGGATAAAGCAGTTCATATTTATTTTAAGAAGCAGCAGCAATTATCAACCAGATTCTTTGCAAGTCCTTCTCAGACTGTGGCCAAAATTATCAGATAGTTCATTTTCAAAAAGCTGTGCAGAAGTAGCAAGTCTTACCATGCATAAGGAAAGTTGTTTGTTGCATCCCCAAGGATGAGAATTAAAGAAAAAAAAAAGATAAAAGTACAGGAATAGCTTTGGAAAGAGATAAAGATGAAAAGAGACAAATTAGATGTAATAAGGTGAACAGAACACACWCATTGAAGAGGAAAATAGAAATTATATTTGTTTGGAAGCAGAAGCAGTTTGAGGAAGAAGAGATGAGTCATCCTCAAAAGAGCCATAGAAACATAGATTCCATGGGACCAGATGCACTAAATATCATGGAATCCAGTGAATGAGGGAGGGAGGAAAGTCAAAGATGTCTCAACTAAACTTCATCAAGTCTAGTTAAAGATGAAAGGGCAAATTTTACATGGAAGAGAGAAAGAATTTGGTCAACGAAATCATGAGGGGGAGAGAAAGAAGATTCAGTTTTGTATGCTGAAAAATTTGGCAGAAAAAATGAAAAATTGTTTYTGAAGGGTATGAGTCTGAAAGCAGCTGACACCCTGCTGCTCAGACACCTTTCTGCAGGTGCCACCAGACAAAATCCCAMGGAGCACAGCTGGAGGCAGCAGTTACTTGTACTGACCCAGGAGTTATTTGTACCATCTGCTACAGAAATAGCAGTCAAGGGGAGCAAGGCAGACACCCAGGGATGTCCACACAGAGACATCACTTACAGGAGGAACAAAAATTCAGCAGGGGAAAAGGAATYTGTCAAAAATGACAGCTGTCAAAAGGAGCAAAGCTTTTGAGGAGGACCATCAGCTGGCCCAGGAGCAGCCAGCCTGAGTTTCAGGGAACATCCTGCACAAGCCTGCAGTCAGGTTGGCCCCCCCATTTTCACACTCTGGAGTCTGACGAGTGGCCTGATTTTCAAGCTAACAGCAGCTTTTCAGGGCTTTCAGTAGCACAAATGGTTGGTGAAAAGAACAAGCAGTATACATCCCTAAATAAACTGCCCATCCAACAGAACGAGTCCTACAAATGGCTGAAATCAGGACATCTCCTCCTTCAAAAGTTCCCAGCAGGAGTGGTAGGATGCAGCTGTCTCCCTCTAATGCACAACTCAGCTGTCACCCAGGGAATGGGACTTGCACAGGCTCGGTCAGAGCAGGAGCTGCAGYCTGGAGGCCCTGGGCAAGGCTGATCTCAGGCAATGTTACACATCTGTCCTGGGATGGGACAAGCCAGGCCTGGGAAGTGCCAGCTCAGAATGCCTGGAGAAACGAGGGCACAGAGAGTCCAGACAGCAGCAAGGAGACTGAAGAGAAGGAAACAGCTGGAAGGATAACTTTCCAAAGAAAGGAATCTTCACTCTAAGGAAAGATTTTGGGACTTCGAAAAGTCCCAAAGGTTTGGCAGAAGAGCAGTAAAAATTAAAAGGRTAAGCAGTTCCCCAAAAAGGATCAAAAGTAACAGGGTATTTTAGTATAGGAAGAAAGATATCCTGTGTTTACCATAAATAACAGCAGGAGAGATGTTCCTTGAAACAGCCCCTAGAGTACATATACTTAAACCCACTAAAGTAACTTCTCACTTAAAAACAAAACCTAAAAAGCTTATACTGAGAAATTATTATTATTATTATTATTACTGCATTATTAACAAACATAATCATGTTGTTACAAAACATAAATGTTTAGAGCTAAGCAGATTCTTGTCACCCAGATGAATAATGATATGAGCAATGAGTCACTCTCATGCCTTTGGATGATTAAGAATGGAAATTTGTATCTTTGTCCAACCAGGCAGATTGGGCTACTTCAGAGAAAAAAGGATGGATGGCACTCTAGTCTAAATCTCAGATCTTATGAAAGAAGGACAGTAATATTTACCAGAATATTTACCAAGAGTGTCAGAAGCAGGATTAAGAAGCAAGGCAAAAATAAGAAGAGACTGTACTGTCTTCAAATTTCAGAAACATTAATTCTGCCCTTTGAAACTACTTCACACAGGACATTGAAGCTACCATGTAATTTTAAAACAACCATAGAAATCACAATCATTTTCCTTTTTGRTAACTGCACAGTGAAGTTGGAAAACAAAAAAGCAGCATGTCCTGCACAGCAGCCTGACATCAGTCTGCTCAGCATCACAGTAAGTACAGATCAACAGAAGTTTACAGCTTTCTTTAAAAACCATGATTAAAAACTCACCCAGTTTTCAAGCTGACCAAGGCATCTTCGACTCCTTTCTGGTTAAACTTGGTCATGTAAAGGTGCATGTCAGGGTAGTTGTTGCGGATGTTCCTCTCAGTGCTGCCATTGGGCACCGTTCCAAACCGAAAAGGAGGAGAATAATCGTGTGGCCTTTGAAACTGGAAACAAAGGGGATAAGCAAAGTGTTTCAGGCATCCACRATGTGAAGAAGGGCAATTTCAGGTTGAAAAAGACAGAAGTTGGGTAAGTTGCCTCAAATTTCTCCCAGGCAAATGCTGTGGGTTAATTTAGGTCTGTYATACCAGAAACTGTCTTCAAACTAACTGAAGGTAATTTACATCCAAAGTAAAACCAGCCCCACTCTGCCACTCAAATGTGCCTCTGTCCCATTTGCACTCTGGCAGGACAGCAGAAACTGGAGCAGATCCTCATCTGCCAACATCTCTCTACACACTGATAAACTGCTGCCAGAGGAAAAGAGTATTYTGTTGATAGTTATTTCACACTTCCATCTCAGTTGGGACATTGTGATGGGAAAGGAATCATCCACAGTGTTTGACAGGGAGCCCAATGCCCCAGYCCTGGAGGGTGCAGGGATTGCAGGAAGCTGTGCCAGGGAGAGGCAGGGTGATGGAATTTCCTTCCTCCCACCCCTGATTGGAGGGGAATAAAAGCTCCTGCAGCTTCCACAGGGGCTCAGCAACTGCGTAACTCGACATGAGAAGGGCTTCTGGAGCTCTCACACCTATAATCCCAGTCCCTGTACATCCCTACCATTTAAAACTACAACCCATTTGCTTGAGGCCATATAGGTTTATTCTACAATTGTACTCTCTCACTCTTGCATCAGCACAGATGAAGCAGCCAGGGGGTATCTGCAGAGGAATGGCAATAGCTCAGGGCACATTAAGGTTTCACACTTGGAAATCCTTCARATAATCTCACATGAACTTTCTGCTATCAGACCTGAAAATTTTTTATGCACCTCTTCAACACCTTCCTTTAAAACTCAAGTGATAATTTAAGATTGAAATGTCTCTTAAAGAAACAAATGGAAAAGGTCACTCAGATTAGGGGAACTATTGGCTAATGAGGAAATTGAATTGAGCATTGATAAAAGCAGTCACCCATAAATTCCACAGTAAAATGCACTCTGTTTTTATTGCTGAAGTTAGAAGAGCAATCTATATATCCTGTGCTGCAAGAGATGCCTAATATTTATACAGCTGCTGATTCCTTTGGGGCTTTATATGAAATATTTCTCTTTTWAACATTTGGTCTCAGGGCATCAAGAATTCCCAAGATCCAGTGCCAATTTGCAAAGAGAACACAAATGAGTTTATACAAAAACGGGGAGTATTTTCAATTCCATCAAACCTTGACTGTGAGATTATTTGTGCAACACCATTTTCTTGTTACAGAACTACAATTAAATGCTTCGTTTTAATTAAGGATATTTTGACAAAGCATAAAGGAATGAACTCTATTTTTCTCTATTTGTTTAGCTAACAGATGTCTGGAGGTATTTCCAGAGGAAGTATTTCCTCATTTTCCCTTTTCAGAGCTTTACTGTTTAAATTATAACTTTGCTACTACTTTTACACATAGTAATTGACCCCTGCACCAAAATTACACTGTGCACTACTCATGATTCTTAGTCTATATTTGCTATCTCCCTTTCTAAGCAGCACTGAAACAAACCCTGCTTTTAAATAAATATATGCCCAGAGATTCTACTGATATAAATGCAGCTTGCTATCAACTTTATTTAAATCTAGAGATAATGTATCTCTGGTGTACTGAGATGGCTTCATGTGTCTCCTAAATTCACCRGTCAGTAGAACTGGAAAAAAATAATTACAGAAGCACTGTCAAATTCAGGACTTGTAAGACTTGCTGCTCCTTGCTGGAAATTTTGGGAAATTCAGCTGTGGTGACCATTCTGCAAGCTCAGTTCCCCGTATGGCAGAGAATTGGGGGAATGGCAAGAGAACTGGGGGGAAAGGGATGTTATGGTGGAGTATTCTGGTAATTTCAAAATGGAGTTTGGTTTTAAACAGTCTCATTTTTGAAGAACACTCATTTGAATCTAGGATGTTGGGAGGCATTTCCTCTCATAGGAATAGTTGAAAGAATTAACACATCTGTTCAAACTGAACAATCATGGAAGATAAAAATATTTCTGCAGAAGAGAAGGATGAATAAAAAGCCCAAGTTCATTCAAAAGTCACAGAATAAAAAGGAGATTAATAGTTCCAAACCCCATCTACAGACTGGAACGTCTTGGCACCAACCAACAAATTTTATCACTCACAGGAGATTATTTTTTAAAACCATCATCTGCTACTRCTGCCTGCTCACAGATTACTTGTAAAGAAGAAAGAGTTTTAAATCTTTTTACTAACACTGCACTCATATCTGAGGTGAATAAAGTTTTCATCAATAATATTAAACTTATATTCYGTGAACTGCCACGTCCTGGAGAAGCAGACAGGACTGTCACAGTCTGTGACTGCAGCAAAGATCTATGTGGCAGACAAGAGACGGGAAAAAAAACTATCCAGGCTCTACATGCATTCATTTTCCCTGAAGTCCCATGATGAGAAACAAAATATATCATGTTTGCTAGGAAATAATTTTCTTCCTAGACATGTCATGAAATGCTAGTCTTTTAAATCATGGACAAAATTCTTGAMCTGAATGCACAAGCCCCTTGTTTGAGTCATACTGGAGAGTTCTGCTGTTATTCTGATAAGTGACCWATGTTGTCTCCCCCTGCTCAACTGCAGCACATGCCAACACAACTCCAGCCTTTTGCTTTTATTTTTTCTTTATGCCTTAATAAAACTGGCAACTTCATTAAGTCAGCAAAGTGATCTTTCAGAAACATTACATACTGATTTAAATTAAAGATTTACATGCCTGCCTGAAAAGGCTGGTGTTCAGAGCAGCTGTTTGTTATTGCTCTGGAGTTTTTAAGGAACTGTGGGAAACATTACTAAAATAGCAGAAAACAGTAAATAATCTCCTGCTGAGAGCAGGAATTAGCACTTGTTTGGAGTGACAGAAGAACACTGATATCTGAACCCTTTCCTTTCCTCTTGTGCCAGATGGGAAGCTGGCATTCTGATCCCACAAAGACACAGCTGTCAGTCACTCCATGACTGTTCTGTGAGCCTCAGTGACTGCAGAGCAGGGCCAGCAGKGCCTGCCCACCCTCAGGAGGCACAGTGTGATGGGGGGCAGTGGGGACAGGGGCTGGGCTCAGAGCTCTCCCTCCCTGCCCATGCTCACTGCCTGTGGCTCTGCTGTCACACAGGCACATCCCAGGGACTGCACAACTTGTGCCCCCCAAGGGCACAGGGACAGAAAGCCAAGACTACAAGAACACTGGGAATCTTGCAAAAACAAGGAGTCTGTAAGAGGCATCATTAAGGCTTCCTGTGAAGGTTGAAGAGAAGCTCCTGGGCCATGAGAACGTGAGGCAAATCTGATCAGTGGCAGAACCCCAGCAGATCAACACTCTGCAGGACAGTTCTGTGCATGGCTATCTACTCTCCTTAAGCAATTTCTTTTCCTCTCTCACTGCATGAAATAGGCACAAATGGTCTCAAAAGTACAAAAGCCACAAATTCCAGTCTTTGCTGGATACTTTGGACTCATTTTCTGTACCTTTTTATGAAGACAAAGCTTTTGAACATCTATTACATACACAAGAATGTCAAAATATAATTTTCCTCTCATCTGCTGAATCATTTGAGTTTCTGAACACCCACCCCTCCTGACTCCAGTACACACTGTGCCATGTATTTCTGGGTGACACTCTGATGACATGGCATTCATAAATTCATTAGCAACACTTCAAGGGATGAGGAAACTGTAAGGAGGTCCTAAAGCACTGAGGGGTAAATAACATCATAATCACATCAGCAAATCTGGTGAAGCAGCTGATAGAGTGCAACACACTTCCTGAATTGGATGCTGAGGGTCAGGGATGGCTGCTCAGAGGCAGGGGCTTTGCTCCTGATTTTTCCATCACATGGGGASACCCCAGTATCTCTAACTGGAAAGAATTTACTGCACTGGCAGTACAGCATTGACAGAAGAGCTTGACTCTTCATGTGTGGCAGTGGGAGGAGTGGGAGAGAAGAATAACAAACTGATTTACCAGCCCAGAAGTGGGTTTTCAAATGTTTTTATTAATTTACTGAACTTWTAGGTATTTATTATTCAAAACTGATTATACCCACACTTCTGGCCCTTGTCTATGACAGCTCTGCTTCCTGCAAGGGTCAGAGTTCTCTACTGAATTGTAAAAATGTGGCAAAGAGGGGAGAAAAATAACAYCAATAAGATTACATTCCCATAAATTATTCCAAATTATTTGATTTTTTTWAAATCCAAGAACTCTCAGGTTTGTGGAGGAGATAAAACCTATGTATGATAAGAAGAACGTTCTGAAATAGTTCATTGTTCTCCTGGACTTCTAACTTGTTTAATTTAATTAGAAAAGGCATGGCTTCCCTGACTTATCTCTATGTGCTTCAAGCAAAGTTGGAAGAACCRAAAAATAGAAACAAAGGTGGCAGATCAAATAAATGATCAGCAGACCACACAAGAACAGATGGYATTTTCTGATTCAAGTATTTCTCTATTTTTATTTTGCTTTTYGTGGAAATGAAATCCTACTTAGCAGTCAGAGTAGCAAAATGACAAAACTAAGGAAGTTCTAAGCAAAAGCTCCAGAACAAAAGGTGACATTTCCAGCCCCTGGTAAAGAGGCAGTGAGGAGGGGAAGGTGAGGGGGCACTGCCAGAGCTGAGCCCCACTGCTGTGCCAGGTGCAAGGCAAGCCCTGCCAAAACCCAGTGCTCTGCTCTCTCTCACCAACAGGGGAAAGACATTTCTCAAATATTTTTTTAATCCCCAAGAGAGAATGCCATTTATCTGTCTCTTCTAAGAATGTTACCTTAAAATGGAAGGATATTTAACAATCTTCATGCTCTTTCAAAGGTCGTGTGACAACACAATTTAATGAAAACAAAACTATTATCGTTTTTTGTTTCYTTTTATCTTTCCTCTAGCCATGCTTGCTTTGATATACCAGGCAATCAATCAAAGGCTGGTCAGAAAAAGCAGTTAAAAAAACAGACAAGGCTGAGATGTTGCCTTTGTTGTTTGTTTTTATTAACAATTTCCTTTATTTTCTGTCCTTTGAGAGAAACCCTTCATGAAGTTGTCCCCTGGGCTATACTGTAKAAAMATATTTCTTCTTAATGTCAATATTTAGTTTAATTTTCAAACAACTTGGCACAGACTTGACAAAAGGCTACCCTTCAAGTATCTTGTGCATACCCATCACAATAATTTTGCAAATGGGCTTTTTTCTATTGATATATTACAAATATCCCACCACATTTTTTGAGCTTTTTGTAATGGTGAGGCATTCTTTTTAAACAAACACTAATTTATTTCTATCACAAAGGTCATTTGCAGTTAATGCAGCTACTTTTGAATAGACAACTCAGAGATTCTGAAAACAGACTGAGATTTTCATGCTTTGGGTCTTAGGTTTGTTAGTGAAGTTTGCACTTGCACTCAGAAGCAAATCATGCAGTTTTAGTTCATTATCTTGCTCAGAGTTTTTTATCACAGAGTACAAATTTGTAGAAGGATTATGGAGAATGGCCACTGACCTCTTTTGAGCTGAATACCTACCTTTTTATCACTCAGCCCAGTCACTTGGTCAACAAATTCCTCTTGAATCATGAAGGCAGCCAAGTTGGCAGTGTAACTGGCCAGGAAAATGACAGCAAAGAAAGCCCACACTGACACCATGATTTTRCTCGTCGTTCCCTTGGGGTTTTGCACAGGCACAGAGTTGTTGAAGACCAAGCCCCAGAGCAACCACACTGCCTTYCCAATGGTAAAGGATGGTCCATGGGGATCTGCAATGGCAAAGAGCAGTTAGTTCAGCTGCAGCTCAATTAAATCCTGCCAATATACCATGAAAGGACAACCCATCAGTCCCAGAGGCATGGTTAGAAAATATTTCTGTACATATTCACTGTACTCCCAACAGAATCACAGGATTTACCATAGGTACCACAGGTCATTGCAGTGACAACCATTCACAGATTTTTAAAACATAATCCAACACTTTTCTATGTGGCACATGGTTCAAAAATTTTCAGATGAAAATGGAAAGCAYAGGTTTGGAGGAGAAGCAGGCTGGTTTGTCTCCTGCAGGAGGAAATGTGCCACAGTGTTGCCCTGTCAGTCTTCTGTGCCAGCAGACATGTGAAATGGAAAACTGGAGGTTTAAGTCTTAATGATTCAATTCTAGTACTTTTCTTACCCAAATTATTTTTATCATTTCCAGTCATCCAACATTATGCTTTTTGAACATTATGTAAGCATTTTTAAGATCAAAGTGTGTGAATGTGTCACCTACTTTTAAGCACCTTTGTACTCAGAGCATGAATCAGAAAGACAGAACAAAGGAGCTGCCTCTATAGACACAGAATTGAGAGCAAGCCAGGCTCTGGCTGCCTCACATGTTCAGAGTCAGTTCTGTGGCTCCAAATGTGTTACAATACAGGTAAAATCCTGTCCCAGCTAAGCCATCCTGTCATTTTTGTGATTTCTATTTTTGGCCATCTTTTAATTCATCCCCAAGCTGGAGTGGCCAGCAGGCTGCCCCCAGGCTGGCACGGGGCAGAAGGGGGATAGCAGTGCCATTATCCACTCCAAAGGCCCCATGTGTGGAGCCCTGTGAGAATCTAGGGCAGTTATTGTCACCCAGCTCTAGGTAAGCACAGTGCCATCACACACTGCTCATCATCCAGACTCCCTGCACCCTCAGTGCAGAGAAACAGGCCTCCCCTGACTGGCACTCATTTGGCCTACTCATAATTATCATTTTTTCAGTTGAAATTTAGTTTTCAATTGAAATTTAGTCAATAAGCTCTGCTGCAGAAATCTGTAACTTTACCTCCCTCCCTGCCCTGTCCCTTTATCCAAGGGGATGCACATTACAAATATAGATTGAGCTATCCATTTAACTGTAATCTGYTTTAATAATAATTCAATGATTCTTAAAATACTAAAACCCTAAGTGGGTGTACTCAATGCATATTCCCATTTCAGCAGAAATACTCTCTAGTGCAGTGAAATAGTCAAAGCTCTACATGTTAGATTATGCTCCTGTTCTGCAGCAGCACTAGGAAAATAGAGTGCAGTTAAATAAACACAATGGAGCTCACTTTTGGTTTATGAAACTACCTTCTAGACACATTAAGGACTGAGCTGATACAGGGATAATGTGTGTTTTTTCTGAGCAACAGTGTTACAGAAATTATGTGCCAAAGGAGCAATCTAAAGTTCTGTTTATGCCAATGGAGATTGTATTACCACTGAGCTTCATCCTGCAAACAATGCCCAGGAAAATGAGAGAAGATAAATTAAAAAAAAAAAAATCCAGGTTTGAAATTAATGGCAGCTGGATTTGTGGCAAGTCTTCAGAGCTAAGCTGGGATGGTCTAGTGCCATAACATGTCTTGGTAGCTGTAAGTACATTAAATAATCAATTCAGGCACATGAGGCAGCAAAGAAAAGAACCAAACCAAGTCCTTGGATCCCCAGTGTCTATATTCACCTTTGATTTCCCCCCTCTTAGCACAGTGTTTATTGTAGACAGAGGTTACACATTTACCATCTTATTAAAATGATAATATCATCTGAACATGACAATAATCCACTTTTGCAGGGAACAAGCCAGCCATTGTCTAGAAGAAAACATTTGCTTTTAATAGTGCCCAGAACTGTGTTCACCAAGCTGGAAGACCTCTTGTTATGAAATAAGGCAAGAATGATTTAGAAATTTTAAGAAAGGCTGCACTCTCAAATGTCAGTTCAGAAATGGGAGGATGAGGGCATCATGAGGAATCCTCACTCTTGAGTCAAAGTGCAGCTGTCACTGAGAAAGAGTTACTACAGAGCTGCTCTTTTTTGAAAATGAAGCTCCTATAACCAAGGGTGCTACACAGAAAGGAGCAATGCCCTTCTGCCAGGGGCCTCATTTCAAGGCTAAGAGTTCATCTGACTTTTTACAGGGACTACAAAAAACTATGGACAATGTCACTGCTATTTTTCAAACTGTCCAGCAGACCACAGGATTTCATGTAACTGTCTCTGAACTGGTCATGAATTTGTGGTAGTCAGTAGYAGAACATATTTCAGTGCTTTTGGARGCTGACACTTTACAGATGATGTGTAGTAACCAAACACTGCCAGAATAAAACTCTGACACCACCTACCCTGCCCTCTGTCTTTATTCCATTGAATTAGAATTGGAAACATGAGCATATAAGCCTTCAAGAAATCACACTTTAAATGAAGAACAAAGCAGTTTCATAGCTAATTTCACTGGTTTATTCCTATGTTGTGTTTATTTGAAAAGGTGGAAAGCCAGGGATGGGAAATACATAATTTTTTAATAGACATGGAGTTGACTAAAATGCCAATCTTACCTCTCCCTTGTGCTAAGTTCCTGTTGTATCCTACAGGACTGAAGTACTCAAAGATAAAGACAGCCATGGCAGACACGATGAGAAGCATCACAAACATCATCACCCAGACAGAAGCACTAAAAGGCTCTGCAGCAAAACAGACAGGAGAAACAGAAATACAGTTCATTAAACCAGTCACAGCACAAGAATTCTAATGTCCTCGCCTCAGCAAGCCCAGAAGCTTCCTCTGCTTTAGCTTTCCCCAACAAAAATGCTAGCAAATAACTAAGCAGTATATAATGAACTGCTGTTAGCATACACAGACAAAATCCATAAAGTCAAAAGCTTAAATGTAAGTTACAATTAAAAACAAAAGGCTGCACACTTTTCTCTGACTCTGAGTGGCACATAATTGGTTTGACTCGCTGCTTATTCAGTCCACAGTCAGCTTGCTGTGTCTATTCATCCTGTATTCTACAAATTCATCAACTGAATGGTCCAACCACTATGGCTGCATTTCTGCAAAGCAAAACCAATTAAGCATGTGTTAAATACATTCAGTAATTCRGGGAAGTAGACTTCTCTCTCATTTTSTATCCAACAAAAAGTGTTAGAGGAGCAAAGATAAATACTTGCATCCAAACTAAATGCTTTTATTTCAGGATTCTTTTCTCTCTGTGTTTACTTTCATCTACCTGCAATGAAGACGATGTGTTTTATCAATTGCAAACACATCCTCTTTTGAATGTCTCATTCTCATCTGGGAGCAAATTACTGAAATCAAATGGGTTTATGGAAAATTGGATGTTAGTTYGAAAGACAGAAGAACCATAATTAAGTAAAAGAAGTAGGCTGGAGCATAAAACTAAAAGCAGTTTCCAATACCAGACTAAGCACCAACTTTTTGAAAGTATTTGATATCAGTATCAAAACCAAATATCACCCTTCCCAACCACAGGCTGACTGTCATTTCAGGAGTCCCTGTGGTAGCTGCCTTGGTACCAGGATTTCTCTAAGAAAGATTAGCAAGGCAAAGTAATCTCTCTTTATCAACTTATTTGGGGCACTTTAAATCATAACCTGTGCAAATAAAGCAAGTGTGAGCATGCTCTGAAGTGTGAGAAATCAAATCTTAGTATACTGTTTCTAATTAGGACAGACTCAAGACTTGGAATTACAGAAATTAGTTAGTGTTTCCAAATGCTTTGCCTTTTTTTGAAAGCCCAAGAAGTTCCTCTCTTGCAGCTTTTTCATTCTTTGAATTTAAGATTAGAATCGCTGAAACTCCTTCCCTCATTGCAGGAAAGGACAATGACAGAGCTGTGCTAAACCCAACAGCCCAACCTGAGCCTTGCCCAAATTCAGAATTCCACCCAGAACAGAATTACATGTAATAATTTGTGCCCAAGCACAGAAAACTTTTCTCTTTGCTATGATTTCCTCAGAAATCTGGAACTTAGACAAGACCAAATAATAAATAGCCCCACTGGTGATTTTGGATGGTAACTAAAAAGGCAAAGCAGGGAAATTTTAAACCAAACTGTYTTCCTCTTGCAAAGGAGCAGTATTTTTCCAATCAATTATTTCCTTTTTAAGACAGGGTATGAAGTTCTTTCAAGTACTATAATTATTCCTTTGGGAGAGAASGGTAAGTTAGGAAAGTAGCAGAATTTGTAGAAGGCAGAGAAAGATCTATGTAGATGCCAGGGAAGGGACATTATATAGCCAAATACTGTCTAAAAAATATTTCCTGAATTCAGTTAGTAACTGGATTAAATTGGAATCCATGTAGAACTAYGATAAAATTTTGACAGCATTCTCAGAGAAGAAAGCATGGCTGGTAAAATCCTTATCAAAAGCAACAGTATAGAAACAGCAATGGTAATTTGTCAAAATCTGAAGGCAAAGGGTAAAATAAGCCAATATACAAAAGTGAGCAATAAACAAGAGTTTAAGCAGAATTCTCTTCAATAATTTATGGAGTCTGGTAATGAAGTGGAGAATTAATAGAAGCAACAGGAAAACAAAAAGCTATTTGGAATAGCAAGCAGTAAGAGTGAACCAGTACAAAATCAACTGAATAACAAAGTCGATCTTCCTGTCATATCAGAGATCCAATTACACATTCAGCACTGTGCTTTGATTCTCAAAGGACAGAAAGGGAACTTCCCTCAGGCAAGCAGCARGTTTTAAAGGAATTTTCAGCTGTAATATGGCAGAAAAAAACTAATATATGACTTGTTGGTGTATATTTCAAATGACTGACAACGGAGAATATCAAGCAAGGAAGAAGATGTCTTTGAGTCCTACCTCCCACCACCAAAACCAATTCTTAAGGAATACATTAAATAAAGAGGGGAATAGATTTGCTATTTCATCAATATCTCCAGAAAAGAAAACTGACCTCACCTATGAACTCTCCATCTGAAAAATACAGAAATGGAGATTTAAGGTTTCCCTTTTTTATTTCATTGTTTAAATGAAGTTGAACAAAACTCCACAAAGTCATTAAGAAATATTTGTGGAGTTTTTAATATGCACTAGATCTACTAGATTTGTAGATCTAGTGCATATTTCTAGTACAATGTGAAAATGTTTTAAGGTGGATAGAATTGTCATTTGAAGGAGACACACCAGAATGAGAGCATGGCAGATAACGAGGAAGAGGCTGTCACAGCCCATAAATGACTCAGATCTACTGGACAAAACAACTGACTGGAAAAATCCAGTCACACAAAATCCTGTACTTGTCCACCTTCATAGAAACAATTCACAAACCCTGATATTTCAGGAACTGTAATCAAGTGCTATTCTTTAAAAATAATATTGTATTTGACAGATTCTTTAAAAAAATCTTTTAAAAGACTTACGTAAGATGACTCTATTCTCAGATATTCCTTTAATTGAAACAAAATCAGTCTGTGAATAAATTCAGTTATCTGCCTGATAGTATTTTGCAAGGCAAAACATTTTACTACTACGCACACCTCATCAAAATACACAGTCAATTCCAGCAAACTGGCAGCTTCATCTATGCCTGAAAAGAACAGAGCATACACTTGATTTATTGGTGCAGTAAATCAGATTTCTTTACAAGTAGAGCTATTTTAGAGAGCTTTATGAGAAGGGATTATTTTTGTTTCTTTTGAATTATATACACACCCAACTAAACCAATAACATTAAATGCATTTTAGAAATCTAGTAACTCTGCTGCTTGTGGAAAATGCAAAAGCAGCTTCTCTTTTGATGGTGGCTGTAAACAGGGTTTTAAGAGRTAAGTCAAAAAATTGCCTGCACTTGCACTTTAGAAAACACCYSAATTCTTATTTCCAATGGTCATTTMAACATGCTGCAGCTGCAATTTAAAAATCAACTTTACAACTCAATGATTCAAAGAACTGAAAAGATAATCTCTGAGTATTTTCATTACAAGTACAGTTTCTTGCAATTCCACTTTCAAGTCTTCCATTCATATCAAACATCAACAAAATCTACTTAGGTATCACCACGTTTGGGAAATTATTTGATTACTCACTGTGTCATTTACTTGCATCATCCCTGTAAYGTGCTTTTATGGAACAGATATAAGAAATAAGCTCTGTGGTTAAATTATGATTCTTGTGTAAGAAAATTCAATTATTTGCCTGCTTCTCTATGATACTACACCCCTAAACTGCTCTTCAATGTCTGTGAGCAACTTCAGGGGGAGTGAAGAACTCACACTTGGCAATTTAGAACTGGCCTCACTGCTGACCCAATGGACCTGAACATTCTAAATTGTGTCCTAAGATATCTGGAATATACTGATTTTTTTAATTTTTCCACTTAATTGTTTTAGTGTCCCTATTCCAGTGCCAGATAGCTTTAAAAATAGTGGGCCCAAAT
Source organism: Alauda arvensis (assembly GCA_902810485.1). Classification (NCBI taxonomy): domain Eukaryota; kingdom Metazoa; phylum Chordata; class Aves; order Passeriformes; family Alaudidae; genus Alauda; species Alauda arvensis. Next base: position 1,747,412 of record CADDXX010000142.1, read on the forward strand.
ACATTACAAAGAACACAGCAGCATTCTGGGCACTTTTGAACAACCTCATGGCTCATTCTCTTTTCACCTTCAGGTAAATTCAGGCCAAACACTAAAAGAAACTATAAATAGTAAAAGAGGAGAAGGAAATAACGAAAGGAAAAATGCACAACTGAAACAAGAAGCATGCAAGGAAACAAGCCCAGAGTCTTTGCTTCTTTATATCCCACCTCCTCTCTGCCCAGCCTTTCATTTCTTTGGTGGATCTCCACTGTTCAGATGCACCAGTGGGGGAAACACTCAGCTCCCCAGTGCAGGAGTGTGGTGTCTGTGGTGTTCAGAAGCCAGAGGTAGCTGTGACCAAAGYATAAATTATATCTAAAGATAAGGAAGTTGCTCTTCAACTCTACAATGGGTTTTTCAATCATTTTGTGAACATTACAAAGATATTAAACAAATTATGATAGGCTAAACAAGCGTTACATTAGTTTGTAAGGAAGCAACTGAAGATTTCAGGGGGTTCTTTTTCATCTTGAAGTCACTGTCATTGGTTTTCACTTTCAGCATCCAAAGCCAGCAGCACTGTGTCCAYGTGTTAATGATCATGTTAATCAGCACAGCACAGACTTCTTAGTGTAAAACTCAAAACTTWACAGGAATGTGTTCATGTACTACATACCTTAACACACAATTCATTAGCAAACCCTACAGAAATGCAGTGAGGTTATCAGGACAGGCTGGAGGTCATACCTAGGAAAGCAGATGGTGAGACTGTGCCATTGCTCCGTGACACCATGACACTGATCCCAGTCTCCACAAAGGGCACCGAAAAGTCAACGACTTCCGAGCGCTCCTCGTTGATGGTGAGGGAGCCCACAGCCATCACTGCCCGGTGGTACACCACCTGTCACAGGGAGAACACACCYCAGGGGTCAGCACAGAGCACCTCCTGCCTCCTGAACAGCCCAACCAGCAAAACACAACTTACTTCACCAATCATCCCGTTCCACACGTTATTGACTTTTTTGCCGTGCTTCCCATTCGTCACCAAGTACAGGTCATAGGTGAACTTGACAGTTTTAGACAGCTTCTTCAAGATATCRATGCAGAATCCTTTGCAGCACTTCTTTACGTTAGTTCCCTCGTTAGTTTTGTTGCTGTCAACAGAGGAGACACACATAAATGCTCCTGCTGGGAAAAACAGAGGCAGCACAGCAGCAAGATACAGCACACTGTGAAACAACATTTTGCCACTCTTGTGAGTGACCATGTTTTTCTGAATCAAGGGAAAAATAATCCACAGGATGCTTTTACAGCTTTGTGGTGTTTGCAGCTCCTGCTAATCACAACATAGAGATAATGTTACCTCACATGACATCCCCCTGCTCCAGGATCCAGCCTCACGCACTGCACTGCTCCATCAAGACATACAGCCTGCTCTTACTAATCTCCCTCTTAGGATTAGATTAAACTTTTATTACTTCTACTCTCAAGGCATCAGACTACATGTCATTTAGTAAGTAAAGAACATGTAAGCTATAAAAAGGCACAGCAGTTCACCATGCTGGAAATGGATGCATCTTCTCCAAGTGCACCATCCCCTGCACTTGGAGAAGGTGAACTTCAGGCCACCTGTAAGTGCAAGCATGCAAGTTGTCATCTCTTGTTTCTGAAATGTTCATTTTGTGACCTCTGGAACCTTTTAGTATAAGCATCTTCAGAAGGCATGGCAGTATCTTATACCCTTTGGAAGAATTCAAAATTAAAATAAAACTAGCGTAGAACTCAACTAGTTATGTAAAAAAAAAAATTAATTTCTCTGGACTTCAGGAAGCTTGTGCAGAACCATTTAGCAGCCTCTGGAAATCTTCAGAAACATGYATCATATTCCCTCACACGTGCTCAGTAAAAATCCTGTTATATGCAGCTCATAAATACACAGATGAAAGCACAGAGCAGGTGAAACACGACTGACAAATGTACAGTGGAAACTCTTCCACTGATTTCTAATGACTGCTCCAAAGTTATGGAGCACTGAAAGAAGGGGACTTTTATTCTCCTGATGGTAAGTCACAGTGGTATCTTATGCTGGAGTAGGTTATTCTATACCAAATTTCAGCATAAACTTACATTTTCATTAGGAGACATTTTCAGATTGTTACAGACTAATGAAAGCAGGCATATCTCAACATAACTGGAAACAATTCAAAGAGGACTCATTAAAGCAGTCCCATTTTGGAGCACAATCTTCTTCCATGTGACTGAAAAGGGCTGACTCTCATTGACATAGAATTTACTATAAACTCACTATCYTGTTAATAACTCAATGTGACTTACACGTGTACAACCAGAAACTCACAACGTTTTAAAAAGGAGGATGTGCAAAGAGCATGGGAAGAGGGAAGAGATAATTTGTGAGAAAATACAGGAGTGTATTTTTCAGTCAGGAAAAGGGAACTCTGTGTATTTACTCACTTGAGTTTGACAAATTTGCGGCATGGCACGGTGTTCTTCTGGCAGCTTTCCATGAGAGGATCCACGTCCTCCACAATGACAAAGGGAGCCTCCTCCAGGGTGACAATGCTCAGGTGGTTGTCGTCGGGCTCGCTGTCAGCGAAGGAGCTGTACCTCGGCCACACGGAGTACTTGAGGCTCAGGGAGTTGTTCTCCCACTTGCCCACCTGCAAGGACAGGATGCACAGGCTGCTGAGAGCTGCCTGCTGCTGTTTGACAAAGGGGAGCCTGCATTAAATAGGCTGGGACACAGGTACAGGGAATTACACAGCCAGGACAGTTGGTGTGGGGTTTTGTTGGTAAAATTACTTTAAAATGTATTAGTAATTGCATGAAATGAGGAAATGCAGAGTGGTAAAGACAAATACGGTAGCATTATTTCAATAGGTAACTGTTTTATACAGACTGGATGTCAGGTAACATTATCTATCACCTGGCATTATGTGCACTGAAATTTGACATTCAGCATTTCCACTTGAGCCAGAACAGCAAACAGATCCTCTATTTGAAGACCCATTAGAAGTAATAAAAAAATATTTAAAAAAACAAACAACCCCCACAAACCCCAAACAAAAACCCTGATGTACACTCAAATCTACACATCTGACTGATAACCAAAATATCACAATGTCTGCATCTTCCCAAAGAGAAGACTCTTCTGTTCTTATACAAAAGCCATTGCAAAAGCCTTTACCCAGGCTTCCACTGGAGCCAGACCAAACCACGTGTTTAATAAGAATTTCCATTAGAAATAGTTCTCATTAGAAGTAACTATTTGATCCTGCCAACTGTTGGGTATGTTTAAGAAAGGAAACCCCACTGCACATGAAAATTGCCAGCTTATTTACTATTATAAAATATCCCTTCTAAATGAACCCACATTGCTTTCCATTTCCAGATCACCAGAAGGAGGTTTATGATTTAAATATTTTTGAGTCTAGTGTTTTCCTCCTCAAATTGTTTAACTGCTTTCTATCCAGAAATCTAATTACATGTTTTATCTAATGACAGATAGTATAAATGAGCTAGCAATCCACATAATTTATAACCTAATGCATTTTAATAATTCTTGAGTTGCTTAAGCTAAACAAATGACAGCATAATCATAAGACTGTAAAATATTTATTTTGTAAGGAAAATGGTGGTAATTAACAGTACAATAAGAGACTCAGGTTCTTAAAAATAAAAACTTAAAATTGTTACCTACATTCTGTCTTCTTGAAAGTTAATCCCAACAATTCCCAAAGAACACAATTTATATCCATTTCTATTTTGGGAAATGACCTTTGCAGTTTCCTTTCCATCCTGTTTATAAGTCAAGATGTTTTACTGAACTTTAATGTAGGAGGTAGAAATGTCAAATCTCTACTCACTTAAATTAGGAAATTCAAAATATCTCAAGGGAAGTAGGAATGCTTAAATCAATGGGAATGGYATATATGATTAYTGTGTATATATATTTCTAGTATGAAATTTAACCAAAACAGTGGTCAAAGCCTTTAGGAGAGAAGCTAGTTCAGACACAGGGAAACARTCAATTGTTTCTGTAAATAAACCAGTGTAATTGTCAAGGTGTGGAGCACAGGGGCAGTGCCAGCAGCGTGTGCTGGCTGACGTGAGCACACAGCATCATCACAGCCCTGAGTACAACATGGAAGTGGCCATCTGGGAAGGGGAGGATCCCAGCCAGCCCAGCACAGACACACAGCAAACGTGCCAAGGGACACGAGGCATCGCAGAGGTGGAAAATGTGCCCGACTGTCTGCCTGTTCCAAGCGTCAGAAGGAAATGTGATGGCATTTGTGTGGTCAGGAGTGCAGCAGGGACAGCCCTGCCTTCCCAAAACACTTGGGGCAGGGTGCTGGGAGGAGGCAGATCCTCATCCCAAGGCACATCCCCCTGCCAGCCACCCCTGATCCCAATCCACACCCCTCTGCCAGCCACCCTGATCCCAATCCACACCCCTCTGCCAGCCACCCCTGACCCCGATCCACATCCCCCTGCCAGCCACCCCTGATCCCAATCCATATCCCTCTGCCAGCCACTCTGATCCCAATCCACATCCCCCTGCCAGCCACCCCTGATCCCAATCCACATCCCTGTGCCAGCCACCCCTGATCCCGATCCACATCCCTCTGCCAGCCACCCCCAACATCTGCATCCCTGTCACAGGGAGCAAGAGGAACCACCCCAGTGATATCACCTGGTCCTGTCAAGAACCCAGTGATTGTTTTGTTGTTGTTAACAGAAGAACACCACCAAAGCTGATGGCATTCTAATATCATCCTTTCTGATATTCTTTCCACTTCAATGGGAACAACTCCATTTTACTGTTCTGAGGAGGATATAACCAGACACATYCAAATACCTGGATCTGGGGAAATGCTGATTTCTTCTGAGAGTTGCATCTATGAAACTGCTGGGTTGAGGTAATAAAAACAGTTGTGTGCTTTTGTAAGCCAAATATTTTTTAAAAAGAAAATTCAAGCTGAGGGTAAAAYGCTRAAAATGCAGACATGCTGCATTACASATCTGTCAAAAAGTGCATGCAYATACATTTACTGTACTATATACAAATGCCATAAAATATCCAGAGATTTATAAAAAAGTTCTTTCTTTCCTAGTTATACTGATAATAAATATGAGTTTGATCCCAGAGAAATACAAAMGGTGTCCTTCACGTCAAAAAAGGGCAATAGAAACATTTTTGGGACAGAYTGTGTCCCAAACCATAGAAATCCTCATGTAAAGCCAAAAGAATGGAAATTGCATTAAAAATATGGTTTCAACAGTGCATCAACCATTGATTCACTATTATAGGAGCAAAACTCATCTTCAAGTAAAGACATGCAATGGTACATATAACCATTGTATTTCTTTTGAACTTGCACATTCTTTTCTATTTTCTCAGACGTCATATGCAGTCTGGAATATTCCTTTGGTTTAATTTATACAGGATGCAGGAAGGGGGAAATAGGTGAGAGCATGGAAGAGCTTGTTTGAAGCCAGACTGAGTTAGCAGCCACAGGGTGCTCATGTCATCTCACCCACTGTTGTCCAAAGCACCCCACATCTGACTGTGGCACTCGTGCTTTGACCACCTCATCCAAGCCTCGTTATCTTTGGAAGAYTGCAGCCAAGGAGGGTGGTAATGAAGAATTTGGTGTGTTTCTGTGTGGCAGCCAAAGGCAGCCAGAGACCTGCACAGTTACACATTGCTGTATCTCAGCCCCCCTCCTGCTGCATCCTAAAGAAGTCTTTCAGCAAGGTAAGGATGATTGACACAATCCTGCTCACACACCCTCACAGAGGCCATCGAACCAGAGGAAGAGAGCAAGGCCAGATCCTGAGCAGAGCTTCCCTGTGTGCCAATGTTGSCACAGAGAGTCTGTCACACCAGCACATCTCACCAAAAACAAGCAAATACCYTGGTCCTGTCACCCTCCTCCCAGCAGATGGGAACTGTGCACAGCACACACTCATCATCCCTTTGTAAGGAAAAACATTACATGACAACATGGATACTAAATGCACTCCCAGGACTACCCAGCCAAACCTTCCAAAGGAGAAAGATTGTCAGGGATGTTCCTTTTACATTTAACATATATGCATTACAAAACATACTTTTTGAGCTGTCCCAGTTAAGAAAATAGTGCTGAGCAAATAYAAAATCCAGCCTATCTTGCTTTATTGAAAAACTATTTACTACTATTTTTTCATTACATTTTTCCACTTAAAAGGAAGAGCTACTATGGCAAGCTTTAAATCAATAACAAAAAAGCTAAAACAGAGTTTGTCAGGTTACCAATAACAGCTGCAGAACAAAGCACAAGAGCAAAACCCTTCCTCCAGACACAGCATCTGCTGCACACCTCCTGCTGCAAACCTTTGTGTCACTTTTATGTTTCTGAAGGTCCACATTTCACAAGGGCACTCTAAATTTAAATGACAAAACATGATGCAAGCAATTCCATGTCTTATTAATAAGTGTTTTACAGTCCTGAATGGCTTGAAGACATCCATTTAAAGACTTTGAAGTTTTCAAAATTTGCTGCAAAATCTCATGTGAGGAATGCAAATGTCCTGCTCCTCCCTCATGGCTGCTGCTGACGCCATCAGGAAGGCACCAGTCCTGTGAGCAGCAGGGCTCCAAGGAAAACACAGGACCCAGAGAGATTTATAAACACACAGGAGGAGAGAGAAAAGCTACCACCTCCTGCAGCCTCATTTTTCAATATGGAATTATTAATTAGCACTCATCAAATCCTCAGGGGCTGGTACAGTTTTGGCTCTGGGCAATGTCCCAGATAAGTMTGTGCAGTGCCAGAGTTCAGGCTCATGCCAGAGAAGCCATTTTGAGTTGATTATGTCATTAGAAAGGAAGAGAGCTSAACAAATTGACAGCTCCTTCCTCCACCTCCCAATGGGGGGAAGATTTTTTTGTCACCTCTGCACTCAGTGAAGACCTTACAGCTCTCCAAAAATGCCCAGATAGACAAACCTTTACCTTCAGAGAAGGAGAGCTGCCCTGGAAGTCTTCCTGTTCTCTAATAGGTGTAAAGAACAGGGGCAAAGCACACCATCCCTGCTTTCCATGGGAGTTATGATTCCTTTACAGCAGCAAAGAGCTGGGATCCTCCTTGGGAATACATGATTTAAGAAATGCTGCATAATAGTTGGTGCAATTCAAACAATTCAGCAGAGTAAAGGTCAAAGGAAAGGCCTTTAGGCTAGGCAAAAGCTCACTGATACAGAAACAATGTGCAATTTTCAGCTGACAGTAAGTGTCAGGATAGGCATATTTACAAGAAGACTAAATACACAAAACAACAAGGATGGAATACAGGGAATGACAACCCAACAGATGTTAAAGAGCACGCTGCTGCTTCTGCTACAGGCAAAAAGAATATATCACATTACAACACAGAGCTACTGACAAAAGATACCCCAGCAAACAGATGATTAGCTCAGGCAATTTCATCTGTTCCAGTTAAAGTATCTGCATTCCCTCACAAGTGTTAGGGAACATCTATCCTGAGACACGAGGGTCCCTCAGCTGTCACGACCCTTGCTCAAATCAATCGAGATTTCACAAGAAATTACCAGCGAGCACCTCACTGATTTTTTTATCCCCGCAGTACTCTGACAAAAAGCTCTGTCAGAAATCTGCCTGAGTGCTGGGTTTCTCAGCTCCTGCCCAGAGAAGTCAGCCCCCCAGTCAGAGGCAGGAGCTGTCTTTTCTGGGCTMCGTGACGGTGGATGTTGGTAGCCAGATGGAGCTCTCCGTGAGGACCTCGGTTCATTTATTCCAGGCAGGAATCACGCACCCTCTGCCCACTCCTTCCTACTCAGATACAAATGTGTACAACCCCACACAGAGCCTGTGAACCTGGCATATGCTACTTCATCAGAGAGAAATCAAGTTCTGCATTAAATCCTGCAATAGTATTAAGTTAGAGATGACAGGCTCTGCTTAGAATAAACCTGGATGTAACTAACAGTTCTTGCAGTGGTGTTTCATTAGCATTTGTGCCATGTAGTGCAAAACTCACCCAGAATACAGACCACCATGATAATTGTATCTGTATCTACCTGGAGCATCAGTAAAAATTGTTTCTACCCTGAACTCATATTCACACATGGAACACAGTCATCTTTAAATCCCCACCTCACTTAAAATACTGTGATATGTGTGATATGCACTGCTTGAGTTACACATTAAAAATATATTAAAAAGAAAAAAGAAAAAAGCCAGACTAGCAGACTGTGAAGCTGGCAGCTCAGTGAAGYTGATGGGCCAGGTGAGACATGCAGGTGCCACCTCTCTGAGGTAACAGGGGAGCTGCAGCTGGGGCTGCTSATTCTCTGAGGCACAGTGATCCTGCAGGGCTTTGGTGATATTTGGGCAACACTGTTAACTCTGGTAAATTTATCAAGTTTCACTYTAACAAGCACATTAAGCTCGTCTTCTCAAAAATCTCTTGCCTGAGAACAGCAYCCCCTTTGCCTGTCAAGATCAGCAGCAAGAATATGAATGTTGGTGTCAGAAGTTTGAGTAGCTACTTTAGGATCTGTCAAAATATCTTGCTGGATGCCTGTGAAACATGCCCAAAAAGTGATTTTCAGTCTTCAAACTATTATCATCCAAACAGCTTTCTTCAGCATCTGATATGGGACAAACCCCTCAGTCAACCCCCATTTACATGTGAAGTTAGCACCTCAAAGTTTTAATACTGAGTCACTTGTAAAGAAAAAAATAACTTTTCTGAGGGGTGAGATGTGTGCTCTCAGCAATGGCTGAATGGCTTCTCTATAACCCCAAGCTTTAAGTGAAGTATATCAATTCTGAAACGAAGGAAAAACTGTATTTGAATAAAAGCAGGTTAAAACTAATGAAAAATTGGTTTTAATAACAAACCTTGAATTTTCAGAAGAATACCAGGTAAAAAAAATTTTCACATAAACCACACTTACTCTTTCTACATAAATAATAAAGTAGCTATTTGCAGTATGTACATTAGTTACATTATGAGGATTAACAGGCTGCTGCATTGTCATTTTTTCACAAGTAAATTATTTAATTAGATACTAAGACTTGATTTTTTTCCATATAGGATTGAGGATATTTATTAAGACTTCAATAAAACCATTCTGTGATGATAAAACCCTGCTACACTGTAAGAGAAAGGAGAAGCACAAGCCTGTCTGGAAACTCAGAGCAGCAAATGTTAGATCCCAGATGAGTAACTTTGACAGTTTTGAAATGGAGCTAAACAGCTCAAGGAGAAGAGAAGAGGAAAGAAATTGCAAGAGAAGAAGAAAGAAATTGCCTAAAAGATATGGGGTAAAACATGCAACCTGGAGAGAACATTGAGACAATACTAGAGAGCTGTCCAAATAAACCAGGTGGAAGGGAAGGGCCTCCTCAGTCTCTAAGTCACTGGAGCTGAAGTGCAGGGTGACACTGCTGAGAAGATGTGGGGTGTGCCCAGACAGCCAAGAGCTACGYGCACATTGCCAGGATAATTGATTAATCAGTTTATTTGTCCTCATCCACAGAGGCAGGGATCAGCCTGTGGTCAGGAGGGTGAGTCTGGTGCTGACAGAGCATTCTTGGCTGCCTTCCCCTTCCCCCCTTCTGACACAATTCCTAATTAAACCTGCCCCCTTCCCACAGCTGCCCTGCCCTCACACCTGCCCTGCCAGCAGGGTCCAAAGCAGGGCCACACACCATCACATACACCCATTTTTGTTCCTCCTAGAAGCCCTTCAGACCTGAGGAGGAGCAGGAAGGGATTCACCACTGGAAAGCTGTGCCAAGACAAAGTCAGGATCAGCCCCCAGAGAGCCCTGAGCACTGCAGGTGGAGTGAGCACTGCTGCCCCATCACCACAGGCACAGCACAGCCTGCCCCAAACCCCCATCCTCTGACAGAGGAGTCACAGAACATTACACCATTATTTCCAGTTACTCCTTGGAAACAATGGTGGTTTATATATCCAGTATTTCTTTGCTGGTGTAGCTCTTTTTTAAAAAACATCAAACCCATCTCTCCTTGTCCTTTGAACGGTCTCTCTTTAGAGAAGTTTCAAGGTACAAAATGTATGAAATTATTTTAACATAAGGATWGTTGGCTGCCTCTTTGAGCATTTCCTTCCTTTGGCATCTCATATAAATAATATTCCCCAAGCAGTAAATTATTTTTTCMAGAATATTATATATGATATGCAGACTGTTAAAGAATTTTAAAATAGGGTAAGGAATTTTCATAACAGTTAGTGAGCAAATGATTCCTCCAAAGATTCAGATTGACACATTTGGAGAGGATTAAATTTATCCAGAGAATTAAATTTGCATCAAATGAACATAACGAAATACACAGCATAATCTAGGACTACTCTCTGTGTTTCTGCATGACTAGCATATTTATTGAGATGTCCTTCAGTTATTCTGAATTTGTCATTATTATTCATCATCATGCAGAGTCTTGTAGTCTTACAAACTGGAGTTTTAAGTTGATTTAATGGGTTTTTAAAACTAGAACAGAAAGGATTCATAAAATTCAGCAGCAATTTAGATAATGCAGAATCACGTTTCATGAATTTAAAATAAAACTGGTGGATGATATAGATGCATATTTTCCTACAGTCTTATATTAAAAACAGTTTCTTAAAACAAGTTTTTAAAACATAGGGCCACAGCCTGCAAAACTCAGAGCCAAAACAATCATGGGCAGGGACTGGAGTTTCAAAGAAAATATGCCTTTTCATAATAAACAAACTTTTTCATTTATTACTTGCATATATGATTAACATTGACATTAAGACATTTTTCCTTCTAGTCTGTGTAGAAGTGCAGGGAGATCACTTGTCTACCTGGACTAGTCAAGATTCTGAATTTTTTAGGCAAACATTGACAGGATTTATCTCCAATTCAACAGGAACTTCCCAATTTTGGGGGATTTCAAGTTTGCTTTTACTATAAAAATCTGTCAAAAAAACCAAAATCAAGCGAAGAGGGATTGGAATTGTCAAAAWATAAAAACCCATCCAAATTCAAGTAGTTGATTTTTACTCTACTAAATATTAAGATGAACTGGAAATGCAAGGTGCGTTTCATAGAAATCTGAAATCCACGTGGCTTTTCTTTGCTGATCTGTTAAAACCCATCAGACAGCCTCAGGATGGTACAACTGTCTCCTGTGAAGTGCAGTGACAAAGCTGCATTGCCAGGTGACACCAGCCCAGCCCYGTGCCCACCCTGAGCCACGCTCACCTTCTCCCATTCGCGCTCGTTGTTCAGCACGATCACCACCAGCCTGGGGTGTGCCTGGTACCCGTCTGCTGTGAAGGACAAATCTCTGCCTTCCCACGTCACATTCATCATRAACCTGCAAGGCAAGAAGAGAAGTTCATTGAAGGATGAATGGGCTGCCCAGCAGTTAATGAGCAGCAGGGCAGTCACAGAAGCACTGATTAATCCCTTATTAAACCACTGATTAAATCCACGCACCAAACCCTGCCAGGGCTGTGGCGAGGCCCTGCCTGCAGCCTGGGGAGTCAGGGCATTTYAAGGCAGTTYATAGCTCAAGACAAAGCAAAACATTGTTGATGTATGAATTATAATGCTGACATCATTTTTAACAGCTTCCACATTATATATAATTAATGTCTCCCCTCCCTGAATAACCTTTTTGGCACTTGGCACAATCTCACCAGGAGGAGCATTTTGAACAAACCCACATCACCTCTGTGTAACACTGTGCTATTGTGCCACTGAGTAATACTCAGAGCAAAGTGCATCTGATCTGTCTTCCCCTGTTCAGAGCTCCAGGAGTCCTGTCAGCTCTTCCCAAACCTGTAGCTACACACAGTGCTGCTGYGACACCAGGATAAATTCCACTAATGCCAAAGCCAGACATGAAAGCTTTGAAGGTGTTGGTAAATATTCAGTTCAGTAATTTCRAAAGAAAAAGGATTTAGGTTTTTATTCTTCTGTATTTAGCTCAATTTTCAATGGTTTTCAAAAGACACATGAATTAATTAGTATTCTGAATAGGAAAAAAAATAGAGGGACTCAAAAAAGAAGAATGAAAAATTTTAACATTTTGTTGAAAAGAATCAGAACTCCACACTGTTAGTGTAAAGCTGACAGGGCTATCTCACAGAAAGAGGTAAAACTGCAATTCAAAATCTTGGGAAGAAGACAATATGCCCCCAGCACATCTCTGTGGTCTGAAGCTATGAACATTGAACTGCTCTGAATTGTCAGTGTGTTTAATTGAAAGAAATTGAGCCCAAGACTGATGCAGACAGAAGTGCAGATGTCCATCCCATAGAGAGATGTGTTCTGAAGGGCAGAAATTTACTGTTCCTCATACATTTCCTGTAGTGTTTTAYCCACAAGAAATCAATACTGTTTTGCGTGTTTGTATGGGTTTGGAGGGTTTTTTTGGGTTAGCTGGTTGATTGTTATGGCTGGCTTTTTTAGCAGTAGTAGCAGCATGATCTCCTMGGGAATGTGACATAGACAAAATTCCTCAGCTCCACATTCAAAGGAAAAGGCTTTGTATTGACATAGCTGCCTGAAAATCCCAGCAGCAGAAGCACACTCAATAAACATATATAGACCCAGAAGAAATAATGGCATTGTATCATAACAGTTAATAAAGAAATGTGCACTACCCTGAGCAGCCACAGTAACATCATTCAGCACCAGTCTGACAGCAGTTTGTAAATTCACCCATTGTAATAACTCACATCTCATGACAGACTCCCAGTGTGAAAATTTTCCCCTTGACACAACTTTGCTGTTCAGTTGAACTGTTTTCCCATATATTCCATTTTTCATCCAACAGTGAAAGATCTTGCTTGGAAAGAAAAAGCTTGTTTGCCACCTCGAGAGGCAGCAAAGCACCAARCAGGATTTACCTGTGCACACATGCAAACATTCACTCAGTGCTGAAAACCTCTGTGAAATGCCTGGGAAGGGAACACGAGAGGAAACCAAGGATGTGCTGTGAAAACAGGCAATATTTGCCTTTACACTTCAGCAYCCTCTCCCAATTCATGAGGTAACAGCCCCAAAATGAATCCATCACCTGACAAGGCCAGGCAGAAACCACCTCATTTCTCTGAAGCTCAAAGCCAAGCATTGTGTCCCTCCTAAGGGGCTGGAGCCCAAACACACACCCTGTACTCCAGCAGCCTTTTGTGCTCACTTGGGTTTTTAACCACACAGAAAATGGTGAYTGGACTGGCACTGAACTCTTCCTTCATGGAGCTTGGTAGGATCACCACCCCCGATTTCTAACACTACTCATCATATTTTGATATTAATATGCCAATGTTCTTGCCTGGAAGCTAGTCAAGGGCCATCACAAGATGCAGTGCTGAAGCTTAAGTGTTCCAAAAAGACTAAAATGAACCACAACTCTGAAGTGAAAAATTTAACTCCAGGGATTCTTTTAAATCATGTGAATTTACCAGCCATTAGGWAAAAAAATGCATTTTACAAGGGGTTTTTCATGGCTGGTTTTRTTTTTTTTTTTAATTCCCTGATCTGAAAAGTCYCTTAAAATTGTATTCTCTGATCCAGATACAAAGGTATCCATGAGTGAGCTACCCCAGATTCTCACACTGCAGCAATAAGAAAGAACTTCAAAGAGATTCTTGTTTCCCCAAGCACATTCYTCTGTACAAAATTCATCAGCTGCCTGTGTTCTCCAGAAATCAATGCCTACAACCTACAGTCACTTTTGAATTGTCATTTTTCCTCAGCAAAGGACAGAAGTCCTGCTCTGCTTTTACTGGCCATGATCCCAAACTGCTYGTCCTACAAAAAACAACCAAGTGCTTGTCTGTTCCTGGTTAGGAATAATGCTGTGAAGAATTTATATGATGTTATTCTTACAGAGTTTTAAGTTTATCCAAGGTTAATTCTGTGCAAGAGGTCTTTGGCTTCTGAATTGGATAAAATGTATTTCTAAAGTAGCTTTGGAAATGCAAATGCCTGTTCTTAACTAAATGAGGTGTTTAGTTTTTTGAACTCCTCACTTTGAGGGGGCAGTTAGCAATGCACCTTGGATTTGTAGTTAATCTGTTTTCATTCCTCATTAATGCTGCAGCCTTTGCAAAGACACGATAGCACCAGGCCTTGTGATGGTATTATGACACTGAAGTCTTAATTAACTTTTGCAAACTGAAATTTGTAAGATTCCCCAGGTGATGCAGACATCAAAATGGCACCTTTTTTCTGACARAAGTTAAGCTAGTCTCACAGCAAATCCAAAACAGGTTTTTTATCATGCAAAGAACCAAACTTTAACTAYGTATTTAAAAACACTTTTAAACATTTATACAATTCTTTTTTGCTTGCCACCTTCCCCAACAAAACTGAGAAGTGTTGGAACACCACAGCACAGAACACTTTTGCTGTCAGATTCACAGCAAGCCTTTGAAGCACCCAGGTTACAAACTTCTCTCAAGGTTTCCACCTTTATTTTTGTAAGGCTCAGAAAGATCAAGTAGTTCACACAGAGCTTCAGGCTAATGCCAAAACTGCAATATTTATCCCTGTCAAAATTCCAACTTTATCCAAAAAGCCAGAACACACTGAAAAAGCTGGGTTTTCTTACCCTCTAACAACAGTATCACAACTTCATTGACTCTGATTTCATTTATAAATGGSTGAAGACTTTGCCAAAGGGATCAGAGCTCAGATTTCAGAACACCATTTGCTTGGATACAAYACTGCTGACACAGAGGCACCTTTCTGGCCAGACTCCTCACAGGAGACAYGGACTTCCTTGTCCATGAGGTGCTTGCTGAGGAATTCCTATATTGGGTGAAAACAATTGAAATTCTGGAGCAGAATCTTTGAGGTTTTCAACTCCTGTGGTATAAAAACCAGTGTTTGCAGGCTATGGCATTTCTTTTGAGGTTTATCTTATCTATCTCTGTGCAAGATACACAAGTTCTCCTAACAAATCCAAGGATTTGAGAGCAAAGCCAAGAAGGCTTACTGGACTCTGTGCTGGGCATTATTTTAAGGAAAAACCACAACCTTATGTAAATTAAGGTCACTCTCTCTCTCAAAGRAAGAACTTCCTAACTGGGATTTAAAGCAGATGAAATGCCTCAAAACCAACATGTTATCTGGCAATATTTCTCTTTCCTGCAAATAACGTAAACCCAACCATTTTAATAACCTAGACAGCCAGCCKATGTGGGCTTGGCATTCACTCAGCCTCAGACCTAAAAAAGCAGGAATGAATCCAAATTTTGTGTTTTCTTCTGTATCTTGTTGAGGCTCTGAACTGCTGAACTTCCTTACTATGATTCAACCATGACATTTGAATGATACTTATCAGCAGAAACCACAAGACACATTATTTAGCATTAGGAAACAGATTTCCTCTGTAAAATTAAATWAAAAATGCTTAATGTAGAATACAGAATGCATGAAGTACATATAGAAAAATGTCTGCAGTAGAACCCTATTAAATGAGGTACTGATGCATTTTTTTTAAGTCAGTTCTATATCCTATGCTATGTAGGATTTCTTTTCTAAATTCAAATCCTTTGCAGTGATGCAGAGTCACTTGTTCCTCTTTGTGCATCCTCCTCCTCCCCCTCCCAGCCCTCACTCCTCCACAAGGGTTCCTTGCTTTGGAGCTGTGTCTCCCTAAGCCTTGAGCCAGCACGGATGAGTGAAACTTTGGGAGGGATCTGCTCAGTGACTGTGCAAAAGCAAGGGCATGCCAGCTTCTGGGACCTGCTGCCAGCTGCTCCCTAAAGCATTCACTGCCACTGGCTCTGGGAAAGTCATCTTGCCCCAGCTCTGCAAACAACAAAACTCTTGGGGAACCCTTCTGACAGGGGGGCAAAGGGAGGGAGCAAAGTTAGAAAGGGCTCAACACTCTGAGATGTGCCACAGATGAGWGTAACTAAACACCAGAATGTTTAGCAAGTTAATGCTATTATTAGCATCAACATTTCAAATAAAGCCCTAAATCTGATCACATATTGCTGCACCACCTCAGAGGCATCTCAAACCCTTCCCCACGATATGTGCCTGGCTTCCTGCAAGGAGGGTGCTGCCTGCAGCAGCTCCATCTCCAAGAAGTTCACTGATCTGTCGATGGTTGAGCCCTGCAGGCAGGCTCCACTCAGCTGCCAGAGGCCAGGCTTGTTCTCTTGTKTTATATTCTTTTAACCATCACAATAATGTTCTAATCCAGTAACTGTTAGGTACTTTCTGCTTCCTAAACTGACCTAACCTGGGAGAAAATTCGAATACAGATTTTCAATAACTTSTTGAATCACTGTGTCAGTAAACCAGCACCATGTTGGGGTCTCTGGGACAGTGTTCCCCTACACAACCCCTCCTTTGTTGCCTGTGAAGTTTAGTTTTATTTGGACTCATATATAATTAATTAAATATTTATAAACCTCCAATCATCCAAAAAAGAAGATGATACCTATTGTTCCTGAGTCTTCTGACTTAAATGAACAAATCCTCTACAAATTGGCTGTTGATGTATGCAGGAAAAGATTAAACAGATTTCCTGGATTATTCAGCAAGCCATTGTGTCCCTTTAATCCCAGATTTTGCACAAAGGAGGCAAATTTATCTGTCATGCTAAAAGATGGAATCAAAATATTGAACTTGGTGAATGACTACCAGGACAAGGGGTCAGCTAGCCCTCTCCCTCTGAAGGTGCTGTGCTGAAGGACAAGAGCAGCAAGGACAGCTAAGCTTTTGTCCCTGGCCCTATGGACTGCCCATTGCTCCTGCTCCAGTGATGACAAGTAAAAGAAATTGTGCTTGGGAAGGGCAGAATGATTTTTAGGACTACACCTTCACTGCTGAAGGATGGGTCTCTCAACCCTGCCTAGCTTGGCTGTATTTCAGAACAGAATCTCACTAAAAGCCAAATCTCACCACATGGCAAACACCTGACTACCCATGGACACAAACATCTCTTTGCTTTGCAGGACAATGGCAGCAGCTTTAGCATCCTCACCCATCCCTGTAAGGATCGGTGTGGTTGGAAATGCTGCAGGGAAAGGTCTCTCCCAGGGCCATGAATTTCATACCCACCACGAGTACTCTTGTAAACAAAGCAGCACCATTTCAGTGCACAAAGCAGCAGCATTTTCCATGACTGGCAGGGTTATTGTGTTTTGTTTGTTTGTTTGCTTCCATGTTTTTCTTTTTTTCAGAGAGAATAAGGGTTTGTTCAACTGACTTGGCATTAATGAGGTGCTAATTTTATTTATCCTGCTGGGCCAGTATTTCACACAATAGTGGTTTTCTGCCTTGGGAAATCTGGGTCTTACACAGATAGAAAAAGATTATCTGAGTCAATACAGATACAAATATACATATATATCTGTGGTTTTAATGCATTGAAAATCAGCCCCATATTTTATTATAAATCTTTTATTCATGGRGAAAAACCAGCTTTCGCATGTGTACCAGAAATGAACATTGATCAGATCATTCCAAAAACKAAAGCAAACCTGATTGTCTTCTGGGTCTAGGAAGCCAATAAAAGCATCTCAGAATTGCAGTGGTGGGGGAAAGATAAATTGTGTGCTTCAAAACAAATCTATCTTCAAACCAATTTAATACTCCAAGGATTTAAGAGGGAGGAGGAGCTTTTACTTCATGGCTTTCTTTACACAGAATTTCTTGACAAACAGATAAAATTGCTATCTAGATGTGGGAAGCCACACATAAAGCATTACTAACTTCCATTTACAAGCAAATTAGCTATTATAGCATAGCCTCAGCATACTATCCTGGGTTTAAAGCTGAATTGGACTGCCATTAAAATAGATGGAGCCTAAAAATCCTGGGGTTTTTCTCTATTTTGAGCTTTGTTTTGCTCAGGCATCCCCTTACACAGCCTCTTCCCTGACTTCCASTGAGTTCTCTGCTTCTGAGCTTGCAGCCATGTCCTCTTGTTCAACCCTGCATTCCCAGATGGACAGGAGGACAGAGCACAGCACATCCCAGGTCCAGAAGCTACTTACAGTTACTTCAGCCCTTTCCATTGGGAACGTGCTCCAAAATCCTTTCTTCAGGTTACTTTCTTAATACAGCACATAGACATTTATCTTGTAGTTTACAGTATGAAATTGAAACTGTGAAGATTGGCAATAACACCCCAATTTAGGCACTGATTTGTCATGTAAAGTAGAAAAGTACAATTTAGTGATGAGGATGAGAAAGTACAATGAATTGATGTAACTCACCTTGGCATGGAGAGACTGGTCAGCTCCCCAGGATTATTTAATACTGGTAATGCTTGTATATACTTGCCTTGCTAGCAGATCATATGTGACAGCAATAGTCTTGGGGAGTTATTACATAAGAAAGACTATTTAAAGTTTATTCATTTTAGTATAATTCTGACATTTCTAAATTAAAAACAGCCTGCTTCTTGTTCTTGTGGTGTTGGAGAAGCTCAAAGAATCTCCAGTACAGAAAATGTATTTCTACTTCATAGCTCAGTGTTTCACATCAGGAAGTGACTTTTTAAACCACAGTGCACTACAGCTTCTCCTGTTAATAATTCCTGGGTGCATCATTCACTGCACACTGCAGAACCTCCTGGTGAAGTCTGGTAATCAACTCCTAATCTAAATATGCACATACATCTCAAGATTGAAACTGTTTCAAAATCTCCTTTCTGAAATCAGCACCAACTTTCCTTCCTGTGCCAATTCTATCCTGCTTTTCTGTAGAAAGCACTTCATCTGCACTATTTGATCAGAACAAATGTCATAAATACTGCTCAGTAGCTTCCATATAGTCAAGAGCTGTTAAAAAATACACAAGATCTGCTACTTCCTCTCACAGACCAGATAAAGAAATATATTACCATGCAACACTTTGGATAGAAGTAATCAGGAGTATCATATATAAAAGGGATAATTAAAAGGATAATAATAATAATAATAATAATAATAATAATAATAATAATAATAATAATATTCTGATTTAAACCTTAGCAGTTCCTATCTGTACGGAGAAAAAAATCTATATCAGCTTGGATTAATGCCAATTAAGTTTTACAGTTATTCTACTAGAGGTGACAAAAATATATCCTTACACGTAAAGAGGGCAGATTTCAGTTCTTATGTGATAAAAGCTGCCTAACTAATCTAGTACTTCTATCATTTSCAGGGACAGGGCTTTAATGCTTCACACTGCTCGTCTTCTAAAGTGTTAGCAGGTTCCTGCTGATGCAGTGATACAGGCACAGCCCCCAGAGCATTTTGGCAATTTTACCTCATAGTTAAAGTACACAACAGTCCAATTTTGTTAATTCAGCTTCCTACCCTCCAAGACCAATTTCTGTCATCATCTACACTGGCTTCAGAGCAGTGTTCATTCTCCACAGCACACATCACCTCCAGGAGCACAGCWAGCAGTGCAGCAACTCCTCTTGCACATTCTCCTGGAACTTCTGGAAACCACTGCTTCAAAAGAGCTCAGTGGGATTAGCAAAAAACAAAATTCTCCTTCAAGAAACAAAGAGTGGCAATAGAAGAGAAAACTGTCAAGACTACACAGATTAAAGTAAATAACCCAAAGCAATCATCCTTACTTGTGCAAGGTCTGAGAGGGCCGGTCATTTTTCTCCAGCTGTCCATAGCAGCTGGTTCTTGCCTCAGGAATGAAGGAGTACTTTTCCAGCATGGCTGATGCAGCTGTGGCAATAACCCCGAGGCCATCCCGGACACGAGCCTCTAAACTGTAGTCCCACTCATCATAAGCTGCTGAAATGAGTCCTGAAGGAAACTCCTTGGGAGTGATTTCTGTGTTACCACTAACCAGGCTGGGAACTATCCAAAAGAAATCATAGCCTGTAAGGCCCAGGGAGCGAGCCTCATCCAGGATGTAGACAGCTTCATCCTTGGAACAATACAGCAGGATGACAGAGGAGTGGATCTTCTTCAGCTGGATTTGGGTCTTGGCATCTCCAAAGGCAGTATCGAGTATGATGATGTTCTGCATGTCCCAGCCCACAAAACTGTTTTCCACAGTGGTCTTAATGACATTGATGAAATCTCGATATCCAGGGAAAGTGGTGGTCACCAGGGAGAACACGTGCCAGTCATAATCCTGCATGATCTTCAGCATGATAATTGCTTCTTGCTGGATGGAAGCCCCAAACTGGAAGAACGTGGACATGACATCCTAGAATACCAAACAGAGCAAAAGATTAGTAACTTGGTACAACTCCAAAGGGAACAGAATCCCTAATTCTTCTGTTCTCTGTTCTACCAGAGCTGCCAAACTTGCACTGCATTCCAGTACCTTTCTGTGGTTTATTACACATCATCAGTGAGCAACACTGMTCAGAGGTACTACAGCTAATCAAAATATTTGCCAGAAAGTAACAAACTGATATTTACATGGGAAATTTCCAAGTGCTGGATCACTTGAAGACAACAACTCAAATCAGCAGCTACTGAGGAAGCTCCCTGGGGACAGCCACCCACAGTTAAACAACTCTCCAGCAGGAGGTTTTACATCCCTGTAAATGTGTGAATGCAAACCAAGWAACTCACACCAATTTGTAGTTACAATGGAAATAAACTGCAGTGAACATGCTGGAGGAGCTCTGTACTTCCAGACATAATCCTGGAAGATCTGTGCTTCCCCCAGAGGGCAACTTCATTTCCAAGGTTCACTAGACTTGGKGGAAGCTTTCAGACTCTGCAGAAGTAGATTTTCTGTCCCCAGGGACTGAGTTCACCTCTGGTCCTGCTCCATTCAGCCCACTGATGCCTGATRGAGAATTAGCAGGATGGGACTCCGAGGACACCCAGCAATCTGTCAGGGTCCTCATTAAAGGACTTCAATGGGAATAACTTTAAACAATGCCCTCAGAGTCTGGAATTCTCTGTAATGTTGCCTGACACAGATTTGTTTCTCATATTTGTCTTATGATTTACAGAATTTCTAACATTTTATACTGCATAAGGGCAGGTGCTGCTTATTTTAACATCATCAGAAACAGGCACAATTAATTGTGCTGGCAATAAATTTCCAAACACTTTCAGTGGTCTGTCTTTACTAAGTTGCTGTAAGATCTAAATTTCTTGTTTAATTTTACATTCTTCATTTACATACAATAATTTGAGAGCCAAAACTATACATGGGAAGCYGTAAAATTATTTTTATTTTACTTCAGTATTTGTTCTTGGCCAGTAGAGGCAACTTATTTGCATCATTTTCAGACACAGAAAGCATGAACTCCCAGTGAAACAACAGCTTATTATTTAAAAATAAGATATAAATCATTCAAGATTTCTTATGCAGGCTTGTGAAAGAAGACACATATGGTGCTTTTAATTTGAAGAGTTTTATGATCATGGTCACAAACTGCTATCCTATTTTACACTTGCAGGGAACAGAAACAGATTTAATTGATTTGGGTTTCATGGCAGGGTGGTGTTAAACATACAAATATTAGTGAGAATGATAGCTCTGCTCTGCAAGCTCTGCAAATCTATTCCAGGAAAACAGTCTGTACTTTTTTTAATAGAAGATGAGGAGTGTTATTACTTTCCAAGTGTTAAGAAGCTGACATCAGGATTTTATATAGCTTGATAGCTGTAAAAGTCTTACAACTTGTGTCAGACCCTGAAGACTGATAATGAAGGTATAAAATACACACTGCTGGTGGCAATGAAATCATCTGCCATGGCTTCTTTGGTACCTCAGTGATGGCATTCTGAATACCACAGTCAGATTTGAAATGTTTTAGGTTAATAACAAATGTTATAAAGTATGTTTTGGAGAAGAATTGTATAAGGAATATTTCATTTCTTAATTCTTCTAGGAGCTATTTCCTGGTGACCTGCATTAGATATTTAAAAACCAGCAAACAAGATTTTCATATGGGGACTCACAGCTAAAGGAAGCCAGCATACAGAAAGGCTGCTCAGAGTCAGCATTTAATGATTTACTACTACAAAGTAAAGCAGRTATCTACAGACAGTGCCATGAATCYGACTTTGCTACAGCTCCTAACTGAGCATAGAAAATACTGTAATGCAAAGCCAATCACTTCAGTTTTCTTCTCCAACTCTTATCTTGGTTTCCATTTATGATTATGCTGAACAAAGTAAAAAGTAAAATAATTTAAAGTAGGTTAAGTAGATTATATCCATCAAATCCTTTCATTCTCCCCCATTTCTATATGTGTTCCATAGCAGTTGAATTATTCTTTCAAACAATACAAACACCTTGGTCCTTTGTGCATCACAAGGAAGTTCTCCAGTGAAATATTTAAGGGCAAAAACCAATCACATGGACGTTTTCAAGTGTGACCTTTCTAACTAGTAAATACAGATTTTGAACCTGGAGCAGTCCTTGGCATCTTCCCTGGCAATTAAGAACAGTCTTGAGCACAATGCTCTGTGTCACCACTGCAGCAGGCTGACAACAAAAGAGAAATAATAGAAGTAAATCCTTCCCTTTTGGAAATAACTATGTTAGAAAAACAGTTTGTGAAAGGAGTTTCAGACATTTTTGTAAAGGTCAGACCCATACTACAAGAACTCCTTTCCTGTATTTGTGAATGCAAAGTCTAGTCAAAATCAGGCAAACATGGTCAATTTGTGATTAAAATGCTGAAAAAGCCTGTAAGAAGTTTGGGTTCAGGAAAAATGGAGACATGAACATCACAAGTGAGATTCCCATCTGAAGAAATTCCAAATAACTGCACTGACTCCATTGGATGCTTTTATAGAGCTGAAGATCTGACTGTGTATTTACAATGCATYTGAAACAGATGGAAGATTAGAAGGAAATTGCAGCCTTAGGAACTTCAGCAGATACTTAAATGAATATAAGGAGGATACTCAAGGACATATCCATTAAACTGGGGGGGAAGGGTGAAGTTTAGTAAAGACATAACAAATAAAACTGTAACAGATTCAACTACTGTATTCTTAAACATCTACAGAGCTTTTCATTTTGGAGGGTTATAAGCTTCACATTCTTTCAAGAAGCATTATTATTCCTCTGCTTTACACAGACTTAAATTCCATATCTGTAACAAAATACTAAGTTCCAATTTTCTATATTCAAATGCAAACTAGAGTGATGTTTGTAAAAACCAAAATTATTCCGTTATTTCCATTTAACTGTCATCTTGTCATGTACTGAGACATCCATCTAAATCATTGCTGAAGTAGGAATACAGATGTAATATCAGAGGTGCTTTGAATGCACACCAGAAATATTTTTCTTTTCATTCCTCCATGTCCCCAGCTGTTGAGATTACTGGTGGAGGTTGCAAGGAAGGAATACAATTTATCCAGGGGAAGRAAATTTTTATAGAGGAATTTCTCAGATAAATCTCAAAGCATGACAATCCCAAGATGCTACACTTGCTATGAGTAAAGATTTAGTTGGAATAAGTAGTTTTCCAACTTCTTAGCTAGATTCCATGTGAACAAAAACCAGCAATGAAAAGAGAAGGTAAAGAGCAAATGGAAACTTTTTGTTTCTTTCTGTCTTGCATATGAGTGTACAGTTTACAGCAAAACATCTCCCCATATGTTTCACACCAGAAGGAAGTAATCCTTCAATTTGCTTCTTGCTKAACGTTATTCCTGAATTCTGTAAGTGCCAAAGTTCTGTTGTTGCAGGAGAAGGGCACTGCAGTGTTCCCACGCTTGTGCACAAAGCAGCCCAGCTCTCCCTGCTCCTGTCCTTTTATAGATTAATACATTAGAGAAAGTTGTTTTTAATTAGTGTACYGAGCCTATAAATCTGTCACTGCTGTCAGAATTGCACATTTCACCTCCCAATTCTAGCAAATTACAGGGATATTTCTCTGGAAACCTCATCCTCAGCTATTTCCATGACATCTTGGTTTCCCAGCTCTGGCTTTTCCACAAGCTCAGCAGGGGCCACTCCCAGCTGCTCTGACAGCTGAGGTGAGCCCTGGCGGTTCTTTGTGCCTGCCAGGGAAAAAACTGCAGGAGCTGGTCAGTTGAGGAAAGAAATATTTGTTATCTAAACTAGTGTAGCTTCTGTTAAATGAAAATTGAACTCTAAACCAGTACAAAACTGGGGTCAACACAGGACCAAATCAATTTTYCACTCTGCAAAAATAKCRAGGGACAGTCACTTCACTGGTAAGACAGTATCATGACAGGAAGGAAAAACCAATATGAAAGGGAGTTTAAAAAGCAATCCAGAKGATGATTTATTAAATTAGCAACAAGATTATCATGACAGGCTAACAAGTAGRACTTTAAAGTTATCTTAATTGCTTCATTCTTACTCTCTTTCACAGAGATCAGCAAAAATAATTTCTCTCTGATTTTACACCACTGTAARCAGACATTCCACTCTCATAAAGATTTATGGCATGTGGTGCCAGGTCTCTATACACAGTGCAAGCTGTTCCCTGTTTAATGAAATACAGTAGTTATTTGTAATTTTTATAAAGACTGGAAAAAATGAAAGCCAGAGGTTAGTCATGAATTCAAATGAATAATTTAGTATCACATCAAAAATTTACTGAATCAAATTATTGGTGCTGATGTCAAATGTAGGTAAAGAAGTACATCTGGCAGGGTGTTGGTACCATTTCTCTTGGTTTACTGGAAGTGGTGCACTGATTCCCTGGTAAACACAAAGTGAATTTCTCTGCCATGAACACCCAGGCCCCAGCCACAGGGTTTTCCCATGCCAAGCTTTCAAGTAAATGCCAGCACTGAAATGGAAGAGCTGAAAGGAAAACCCTTCCTCCAAGACACCCTGCATATTTTTGAATTCGTAAGTTATTAAATTCCGCCTCGATTCATTAAGAGACAGAACCCACAATTCCCAACACAAACAGCTCACGGAGGTGCCCAGGGAGAAAACTCCTGCATYATCACCATGGGAGCAATTTCAGGGAGATGATACAAAAATGTGTGCTTTCATACAAAGCAYAGCAACATGTGAGGGTGGAAATAATTTACTCATTCTTACAAAAAGCAGAAAATACTTGCCTCCCAAGGACCTGTCACTGCTCTGGCCTCACACATGGTGAAACCAGAAAAAGTGTGGAAATTGTCTTCCTCTGTAATTTAACTTATGCAAATGCACAGCCACAAAATGTATAAAGGTCAACTAAAAGGACAAACCAAGGCCTTACTTTTTATTTTAAAAGTTTGCTCTAGGAGAGGAACATTGAAGTTAGAAAAGGGCAGTAGAAAGCAAGGGAGTACATTACGGCYTTCCAACATCTGACATGTCCCCTTTTATTATTTCACGGAATAAATATCAGAGAAACATGATTKCAAAAGGTTAGCACTGGCTTAATCAAGCATGTTCTTCCCCATTTCCAGAGGGAGTCTGCAGGAATTCATTGCACAAAGACTTCTGTATTTTTAGGTCATGGCTTCGTCCTAAGAATTTTGCTAGATAACAGGTTTTGTGGGCTTTTTTCCTTTTTAATATATCCACTTAATGTTATACTGCCTATCTGGCTTATCTAGGCCTGTTACAAGAGCTGAAGTTTCTCAATTTTTTTTCTTTTTTTTTTTTTACTCCGAATAGCAAATAAACAATGAGAAAGGAATGAGAACAGGGTTTCCAGAGATCACTGCAGAGTCACCTGGATTTGATCCTTCACATTTTCAAACAATAGAGTGTCACATCTAATGGAAGTATACCAATATTACATTATTACAATCTGTTATTACAGTGAAGTAACCTAATTATGCAAGATGGCTGGTTTTGCACAGAGCTCATGAGCCATTCCTGGGCTGGAGCTCACTCACCATCTGGGTTTCCTTTCACACACTGTTCCAGCACTGGAAGTTGTGGTGGCTCAGTGTGAGCTCCTGATCAATCAGGACAGACAGGTGAAAAATGCTTTCAAGGGCTGAGATGAGCCAACAAGCCTGTGACCTGGCAATGAAACCCTGAGAGGATTTACATGAATCAGCAGGGATTTTGGGGTGGCCATTTGATGGGAAGTTTATTAACAGGATGCCTCCTTTCTAGATAGACTTTCATTTCCACAGTTACAGAAATGTTTTACCCYGTAAATATTTCAGTGAGGAAGGGTAAAACTGTGGGTGTAAAAAACAGCAATATGGAGATGCTTTGCTGTTTGGGTAAGTAACAGCTATTGTGCAGCTTTGGGGGTCAAAAAGAATCCCAATGTAAGAAGAAAAAAAAGGGAGAATAAAAAGTATTTCCAAAAAAGAAATCTATTTGGTTTGTATGTTCAAGTATTTCTTGATTGGAAGCCCATGCTGGGTCATGTGGTTCCATACATCAGGGTAATCAGCATTACCCTAAAATACTTCATGGGATTTGTAGGGAAGTTTCATTTCCAGTCAGTATTTTACCCAGAAAATAAATATTGTAAAATGTGTTTGACCTAATATACTGAGTAGCAAGGAGGACAGATTATAGCTGAGTATCATTTCCTTTATGCCCCCTGCCATGACTGCAGATAAATGCTTTGCCATTTTTTAAATTTAGATTTTTTTCATGGTTTATATAAGCAGTGTCCTTCTGCTTTATTCATGTAATTAGTCATCACTAAACTGATGTAAGTAAATAGTCTCTTGAAGAGCCCAAGGAGACCTCATTTTCTATAAGRAAATGACTTTAAATGAGCCATGGAGCACATCTTTCACCTCAAGGAACACCTGAGTTCACATGGAGAGCTCTTGAGCCTGTCCTTTCAGTGAAACCTCTCCAAGCAGTTGTCATGAACGATGGGAGAGTAATCAGGAAAAGCAATTGCTGTGAAGTTCCTCCAGCATTACTGGGGAAAGTAAGCAGCTTTCTGCTGTGTGGGAATGTTCATCTGCCAACAATTCAGATCTGAGACACCAAAACAAAGTTTTGGTGACAGCATTAGGAAAAAAAATTGGGGTCCTGGCCCAGCTGTCCCCATGGCAACATGAGAAAGTTTAGGACACAGTGACAGTGACTTGTTCTGTACAGGTTCCCTTGGCTGAGAAAAAGAAACAATGAAATGCTGCAACCCAACCACAAACCACGATTTTACTGCAAAACCACCAAAATGCACTTGTTGGAAGGTAGAAAGCCTGGGTGCATTTTTGGAAACAAAAAGCATTTTTCAGCCTCACAGAAGGCTTTTCACTGGGTATCAGAAATAAAAAGCATTGAGAGAGCATCACTGAGCTTGTGAATTAGCTCAGTGGAAGGCCCAGATTCAGGAAATCCAACAAGGATACACACACAGGCATTTTAAGAAAGAAGTCTAGGTAACTTTCCTCTCCTAGTACTGGTAGCTCCTTGTGACTCACATAAATCATCTCTTCAAATAAAACACCATAAAGATATAGGATGTATGAARGATACCAACCAAATAACCCAGCCAGATCTCTGGAAAATAAATCAAAATCTTTGTATACAGACTGCCCATCCCCACTGTCTCTCAGATTCCACTGGGGCTTTATTTACCAACGTTCCCTTTGTTTCATATCAGTATTGAGACACTCTGCTTTTCACTACCAAAGCTGGGCTATGGGGAATACCTCACCTCCTCCAGCTGCACTCTGTGACTGTGGAGAATTACCTATCACACCAATTAGTTCATTCACTTTGATCCACATCTGCTCCCATAAGGCCATCACAGGTGAGCTGCTCTTGAATCATGTGCATTTTGGGAAACTTCAATGCATATAAAAGCAAAGCATTTAGGTTACAGTGAGGTACRTTATTTCTTGGAGCAGACAGCCAGGTCTAATTATAAATCTTRAAAACAATCCTGCTGATAATGGCTATGCTTCCTGAAATCAACTCTGTACGTGAGGTTTAACCAGTTTCCAAATGAAGCCCAGACAGCCAGGATTTGGTACAGTCAGATGGATCTTGGACACAAAGGGAGGTTCTAAAATTTCCAAGCAACAACAAAAAGAAAGAAGTGAAAAGACAGTGCTTTATCTTTCTCTCTAAATAAAAAGTGAAGCCTGCCGGTTCATATTTTTTAGATTTTCAGCAAATAAAATTTTATTGTCATAGTTAAGACTTAGATACTTTACTGCCCCAAAGGATTATAAAGCACAGTGCTCACATTTTGTCTGATTAACAGCTTTTTACAGCACCAGCCTAAYTCATTTTCTTTTCAGGATCAGTCACCCATATTGACTTCACTCTACCACAGCCAGAAGTTTAAACACACACACAAGTGACTGTGAGCCATCCATAGAATATGCTAGAATCCAATTTACTTGATATCTACTTGGGTAGCTGCTGAATTAAAATATGTAGTGGTAATATTTTAGCTAAGTAAAATTTGATGTGTTTATATTACTATTGCWGTGCAATCAAAATTATAAGTTGTCTGAACAGCTTATGGAAACTTYCRAGAATCAATGCTATTAATTCCTCCCAGGAACACATTTTCATTCCAGGTATTTAGTATGCAATACACTAAACATTTTGCATAATTGTATGACTTAATAGTGTCATTTTTATATGTATTGTATACTCCAATCTATAGGAAAAATTGCTTAGAACAAGGATTTAGGGTGGTTGAGGGTAAGTGCAATTCTCTGTTCAAATGTCTTATCTTGTATTCCACAAGAAAATCCTGCAGTATCAAACCACTTACAGCTCGCACATCAACAAAATTTACAAAAATTTACAGCTTTTGCCATTAGGAGCTTTTAAAATAACACAACCCAATCTTATTAATCCTGTAAACAGAATCAAAACCTCACATACCCACACTAACACTTAAATGTACAATGGCYAAGAATTCAGCATTAAATCCAAAATCAGTAACAATTTAATCCTCCCAACAATTTAACAGGAGCTGAATTAAGCCAAATAGGCTGTTTACTTATAGTATGTATTGCACRTGTGCATAAATGTCACACACTCTATAGAAAGATAAGCATAATTGAATATCAATAAAAATGCCTTAAAACATCATCTCCTTATCTGAAAACATTTGGCTTCAACTGAATGTTAAAACACTTCTCACTTGTGTTGAGGATGAGAAGCCAGAAAACCATTAACTAAGTCATTTCCATACATCTCCACTTAACAAGTAAAAAGGAAGGTAACAAACAACCTCCTCCTCCACCCCCTTTCACCAAATGGTGAGTATAAAACATTAGGCAAATAAAAGAAATATAAAGCCAGTTTAATTTTCTCCCGTGTGCTTGTAACTATGTGCTTTTCCTTGGTGAGCCAGAAGTCTTGGACCAGCAGCTCTGTCAACCYGGCAGCACTGGGCCAAAGAGAGAGACCCAACAGCCAGAGAGAAGCTGGAGAGGGCAAACAGACAGATGGGAAGGGAATTTTTTAAGAGGGCTGAGCAGAGTTCAAGGGAGCCATTCCAAGCAGCTTTCCATGGCAACAGAGATTTGTAGGATAAATTTAAGTACCAGAGGAAGATAAGAGATTGAAGACTCTTGATCTCATGAAGAAGACAGGCATTGTGGTTGCCCAGGTAGTCTGGGTGCTAAGCAAGAAGAGGTGCAAACCCTGACTGAACCTGCCTTGGGAAAGCAGAGTGACAAAACCCTTGTAACTCACCCAAAGCACATCCCCTGCTTTTAAATTCTGCTCGGAGGAAGTGTTTCACAGTGCTCAGTATGCCCCTCTGCTCCGAGGTACAATCAGCACATCTGAAGAGGRACTGTACTCAGGGGACATTTCACTTATGCTTATCCTTTGTATTCTCCTCTTCAGGCACCATCTTCGGCCTCTGGGCAAAACTGCAGCTGCTCTTGTGTTATGCTAATAGATATTCCACACAATAGRTATTTCTCAGAGAGAGGGATCAGCCAATCAATCTAGAAATGAATTTCCTTTTCCRCTGTAAGAGCAGCAGCAGGTCAGAAGCGAGTTCAGTTACAAAATTCCTGAGATGTGATCTAAATCCGTGCTTACATATCACCCTAGCTCAAGAGGAGAGCGTGACTAACTGCTTATCCTGGAATTAATCCCACTGATAAGAAGGTAGCACTAAACACTCCAGCAATGAACACTATTTCACTGGTACTCACTGCAGGGCCTTTGAGCAATCACAGAACAAAGCACATTTGTGCTAAAGCAGTTGCAAGGGYTCCAGTGCTCAGAGCTGCTGCCCCCACAGCAGAAGGAGCACAGGAGGGCTGTGGAATTCAGCTGCAGGCAGATCCAACAGTTTCCCCCATCAYTGCCAATCCAGAGAAGGACACAAGCGTTCACTGCATTCTGTGATGGAGGGTGAGGTAATGGAACAGAAATGTGCAGACAAAAAAGTCCAATGCACCTACTTCTTCTGACTCCACCAACACCATTCCACACATTTGACTTAAATCTAAATTTTCTTTTTCGCATTCTGTTTCAGGATGCACCAACTTATTTAGCTGCAGGAATATCATACATCAAGAGATTTCCCAAGCATTATTCCCATAAGCAAATAATACTCCAGGCAGAAAAGCT
Source organism: Alauda arvensis (assembly GCA_902810485.1). Taxonomy (NCBI): domain Eukaryota; kingdom Metazoa; phylum Chordata; class Aves; order Passeriformes; family Alaudidae; genus Alauda; species Alauda arvensis. The sequence continues at coordinate 1,777,862 of CADDXX010000142.1, forward strand.
TTACCAACATATATTCAAATTACCGAGACTTCACATGGGCAGTAAAACYATTTCTTCTGTGAAATAGCTTAGCTGGTTATTTTTCCTTAGTTATGCAGAGRCAAAATATCTTTAAGCATGGCTCTGATTTACAGTAAGTATCAGAGGGAAAACATAACATCAAGAAAGGAATTACTATTTATCTCCTTACAAGGCATAGTGATTCTTTCTAGAAATTATTAYAGATTTAACAGTCATACCACACACTGTAAATGCTGCAGTGCTACAGCAAACTGAGTATCTCATTYCCAGCTRTAAAAGAAACATGTTTGTTCAATGTGAAGAGGACTGAAGACATCTTCCTTAACACACACAATATCTTCAAAGAGAGAAACATCAGAATCCTTGTACTGAACACTAACAAGTAACAAAACTTATTATATGGGTTGGTGGTTTTAAGGCCAGAAATTTTTATTAATGGCATTTGACAATACAAAGCTTGCAGCATTTCCTGGATAGGTACAACACCAAAAATGAATTATTTCCATGGATTCCTATGAAAATATGAAAYTATACTTTTGAGTTTTTCTAACTTAGTATGAAACAAAAAAGATTTGTAGCTAATCTTGGTATATGCTACAACTGTTAGATTTTTTTCAAGTGTCCATTGTGCAATTAAATTGCAAATTTAATCCATCAAATGTGATCCATCACATCGAATGGGAGCTCAGGGTGTTCAAAGTCATCAGGGGTGGATTTGCTTAAGCAGAAAGGAGCATCTGCACAAATGTGAGAATTCATCCATGCCTGYTTTATTTTTGCCACTCTGTGCGTCCTCAGAAAAGAGTTTCATGCTCAGTTAATTGAAATACTTTCTCTACCAACACAAAGTGGGAGTTCTTGTTCATTTTCATTAACAGAACAATGGGATTTAGATGCCAATCCTTTGGGTTCCTTTGGAAAAAAAACCCTTTTGTGTGGGATGACTGACAAACAAAACACCTGTTCTTTCAAGTTGTTAAAAGCTTTCAGTTCCACACATAAAAGATGAGCACTTGTTACATTTTGGGGGCCTTATGTAACAAAGCTTGTTCAGGAAGTTGCAGTGCAGATTTCAGGGTAAGGGGCACAAGGAAATRTGCATCCCCTAAACTGTTCCATCTTGATTTGCCCCAGAGCCATACTCTAGAACAGTAAAATTTACAAAGTACAAAGACTGCTTTTCTTTTGCTGGTCCTTTAGAAATAACCTATGGACCTTCTGGTGTGCAAAATCCAGTCTGAAAATTGGAGTGGGCCAATGTCCTATAGCAGGGACCTTCTCTCCTCAGCTTGCCTGGCACAGGCTGCACAATCACTGGCAAGGAATTCAGAATCCCTGAGCTACTCAAAGGATCTTGGCTAACAAGAGTGGAGGCGAGGAGCAAAATTCCAGCCACTGGAAAGGGAGCAGTTCCCTGTTCTAGGGCTGGACAAGAAGGGCAGATGTCAGACCATCACCAGAGAGGAGCCAGTGAGCCACCACTGACACACTACAGGTGTCCCACAAGTTCAAATTCCATCTGGAACACTGCCTCTGAAAGCCATTCCTGTGACAGCTCAGCTATTTGCAGCACAGCTTACACCAGTTCCACTGTCCAGAGCTGGCACAGAACCACACACAAACATTCAGCATGCTGGAAATAAATTAATGCCCTCACCAGTATCAGCAAATATTTCCTTTCACTGTTTGTGGATTATTGTTAGKAAAAATTTGGACAACCAATGGTTCTCAATAAAAATATTAAACGTGAAAGCTTTATCCTATTCTAAATGAAGCACTTTAATTAGAAAACACCAACAGGAAGTCCTGTAATTTGAATTTGTGCTATTTTGCAGCAAATATAGAAAAGCACAGAGCAGAAGTAATGCAATGTGACAGGTGACCAGACACAAATCACAAACAGCTAAGGAATGCCATTTACAAAAGGCCTTTCTTCAAGTTAATCACCCTTATTAATAAACAAATACTAAGAATAACATGATTTAAAATAAAATTAGGGAGGGCCAATAAAAGTTTAACTCACTCAATTACAGCAATAATTGCTGATTACTCTCCATAATGCACCTTAGCCAGCACTAATGTCTGTCACTTCAGACTGCATTTATAAAATGACTGGATCATAAAAAGGGATTTTCACAAAAGCTACATTCCAATAGCTCTCAGTTTCCAAGCTATAACAGGTTTCCTTTATAATAAGGAGTGAGCCTTAGAGTGTGACAGAATAATGTATATCCTTGTAAATCTTTCCTCCTGGAAGATTTACTTATCCCCAACAATAGATGGAATAGTTTAGCACAAATCATGTCACGGTGCCACACCTCATGAAATGTCTTAAMTATATCCATASAAAAACAKTTTCTAATCTCTTTCAAGTGATCAKAAGTCTGGCCTAAAAGTGGGTTTTTACTAAAAGATGTTTTTTTACTACACATGGATGATAATGTGTTGCTATTTGTGCCCATAATAAAGGATATAACTAAAATACAGAATATAACTTTAATTATCTTAGTGTCTCAATTGATAATGCAATCTGATTGTGAAATAAAAATTAAAGCTGAAAAAACTGTAAATTCTCTTAACAKCTGATWAAAAAATTWARSCYKKWAAAWWA
>CADDXX010000142.1:1780511-1823239 GCA_902810485.1 Alauda arvensis
AAWTKTTACACTATATGWGTAGAATTATTTACACCAAAAAACYTCTGCACAGTTTCATCCCCCTCCAGAAGATTAGGAAGCACATTTTCCTCGTAATTTTTTGCCCAACCAACCTCATTAAGGAGTTAAATTTATTATTATACAGCCACTCCATAGAAACAAGACATACTAACATGTTCTAGCTCTTTATGAAAATATCAAACAGCTTGTGATCAGTTACAATATCCCATTTGTTTTTTCTATGAAAAATTGTTGTTTCTTACAACATCACCTAAACCCCTGGGAAAGAACAGATTTTATTAACTATACATGAACAAAATTCAATGCAAARCACAGAATTAGGTGTAAATAAGCATAATAAAATTAAAGTAATATACAGATGGCTGTGGCTATGGCAGAAATTAGCATATATGGAGAAGTATTGCCTCTCCATAAAGGACTCAAATACTTGAAAATGARACTGTCAAATCAAAATGAGCACTCAGCTGAGCAGTATTTGTACATACTTTGGTGGTTGTGCAAATTAAATRGATAAAATAAAGGATATTCTCATCAATTTATTCATACCAATTGCAATACAACAAGGAGAGGAATTTGAGGAGAATGCTAAAAATGTTCTTGTTTTTCAACACCCAAGCAGAAGAGATAAAATTGGGCCTGATTTCTAACATCATTATCTGGGAATTTGAGAGAGATCTGTCATCTCTTCCGTTTCTTTCAGAAAACTGTTAAATGCAAACAGGTACATGATGAAGCCCATGCATTCGTATTAATGAATATGAGGTAATTTCCTAAAGTATTTAAACATTTCCACAGTTTCTTAACATGTTACAGACCTTTTCCCACACCCTCACCAAGTARCAGCATCAACAATTAAGATTAATTCCTGCCAAAATCAGAAAAAAAATTAACTAATTATTTCATCCTTGGTTTTCCTGCCCAGCATAAAGAAATGACATTCTCTTTCCCCATTTTGAAAAGGCAGYYCACGTAATGCTGCTACACCAGAACACAACACAGCTCTCTGACCATCCCTTGGTATTTCTCACTTGGCTGTGCAGGCCAGCATCAAAAGTACCTTGTTTAGGTTTTTTCTTTTGGTTTCGGTTGTCTTGTTCAGGGTTTTCTTATGTGTCTTTGCAGAAAAATATGAAAACCTGGACATTTAAAACCAAATACCAGTGAAGCAACCAATTAATCAGTGCAATCAACTGAACATGCTGAGTACAACTATATAAAAAAATAATAGCATGTCATTTCCATCAAAACAGATGACAAAATGCATACCCTTTCCAAACACAAGGTCATGACAGTTCATTATGCATGATYAGCACACTTCCTTCYCACCCAACAGCCTGCTCACCAGAASCCWGTTAGTTTGAGTGTTAGGGGTAGGTGACACCAACTGACTGGAGTTACAGGATTAAAGGTAATGACTGCAACTACAAGAACCTCTGGAATAATCTGTTTCTCAGCCAAGTTCTACATTCTAGAAGGTCATAAAGCTGCTCCAGTTCTGTCTTTTCCAAGGCACATCATTATACATTCCTAGGTTCCATCCAACATTTGGAGGCCATGTAATAAAAACCTGGATTAGAACWTATTTGTGGGCTCTGTTTGTTACATAATACACCTACTGCATGTAAAAATATGAATAACATGCATAATTCATACAATACACAGTAAGAATCCCCCTTGATACCCAGAATACCTACATGTTTATATCCACACAGCAACAACATACTCCTCCTGTCACACTCATTCCATACATAGTGATGATTTAAGAGTTTATTAATAATTTGAAGAAACTATGGAACCACTACAGAAACCAAGACATTTACTACTTTAGTCATTAAAAGCTGAAGTAGCAGAGTTGATTTTAATCAAGTTTCATACTGCCAAAACTATTTCAGGAGTTTTCCAGAAGAGCGTAAGGACAGTGATTTCTAGTTCACTACTAGCAGAAGAATATTACCTATAATTTACCCATCAGCCAAATTAAGCACTGGAAGAGCAGCACTAATCTGGATGAAAGCTTTGAGGACTTGTATTGAAGGTAAGCAGGGATAAAGAGTTTTGTTGCTTGTTTTGTTCAGAACCCAGGTCATGTTCTGAGCTCTGTGTGCATTCCCYCTCCAACCCAGGTCACAATTCCTCTTCACATCCCAGTTCCCTTTCTGCAGTCCTCCTGCCTTCCAAGTTCCTCTCTGGATTACACCTCAGACTTGCCAAGGCCATTTAAAGTTAATGAAGGCTGAAATTTTCTTCAGGCTACAATTCTTCCACAGCACTTTCATGCTTGTCTTTCATGTCAGTAATACTCTGTGTACCCACAGAAATTTCTCTTAGCTTTACTACACTTGCACACAGGCAGACTGATGAAATACTGCAGAAAGGAGTAGCAAATTTCATAACACATCATGCAGATCRAGCATACAGAGATTGCAGGGATGTTCTTCCCTTTAGACTTCATCAATTTCCAGAACAGTATTTCAAGCAGTTTTTCAGAAGCAAAATCCCAAAACATAAATGCTTGATCCAAAATCTCAAATAATTCTACAGCTGGTCAGCATCCATGGCTGCAAAACCAGCAAACACCCAACTTACTATCTGTGACAAATTACATAAACTTTTCCTGTAACATTTTAACCTGAACAACTCCTTTATTTCTAGATCTTTGAAGGATCCCAGTACAGTCGTCATCACAATAGGAGAATGTTTCCTTATGATCAGTATATCACATTCATCACCATCAACAGTCTCAGAGGTGTCCAACTGTTCAAACCTGGCTGAGGGAAAAACTGATRCACAAATCCAGGTACTGTCATCAGGAGGTGGTGAGGGTGGGGACTACTGGGGTTTAATGCCAGCATAATACCTGGACTGGCACATGGTCATAACAGCTTCCAAACAGAACCCAACCACACTCTAGGGTTCCTTGAATAGCAAATAGCRTATTATGGTTCATTTAATAAATGAAGTGATATGTAACCTCTCTTCTTTTTTTCAGTTTTTACCAACCTTGCAAAGTGGTAAACAAAAAACCAAAAACTTAATACCTTCTTTTTATCTGGCATGACCTGTTTTCCATATATGACAAATCTCAGATTAGAAAATTCTGACATTCTGAATTTAAATTTAAAGCCTTGCAGTACCTGTGTGCTTAGCTGTTTGATACCCAGGAAGAGAAGACATTCATTTTTGCTAAAAGAAAGCAAATATCCATTTCCTTGGAACAAAAAGAGTGCAAACCCCTTTCTTTTCACTTTAAAAAAGGTGGATCCCTAATTTCCACATCTGTGAAGRACTCCTTTAAAGATCTCCTGGCGTAATGCTTTCTTGGATTAAAAACCTTGATATTTTGTGGAAGGCATTTTCTTCTGTCATTAAAAGGCTGTGACAGAAATCACTTATGGGCTTTAAAAAATAATTAAAATAAAATTAAATTCCTCCTGTTTTAAATGAGTTGTTTTAATTAGAAGTGGAAGAGAGACATAGCTCCCAAGTGACCCATAGTACATTTGAGACAAACAAAAATGTCATTTTCAGCAAAGAAAAGCCTGCTGGTGGGTGTTGAACCCCATGAGTGCTGAGCCACACTGATGATATTTGCAGTGCTCACAGCTAATTTACAGGCTTTCCATAAACATAGCATTACAGTGCTTCAATGACTCCTAAACATAGAGGAGTTTATCCCAACACGTCTGTCTGTAATTACCCTGTTGAAGGAAAGCAAAGCAGACAGTAATCACATCTTAGAGAAGTGATTCCTGGGAAATTACCACATAAACCTTTCCTSTTTCTGTCCTCTCTCTTTGAAATGTTTCCAAGTTTTGCTGCTTAACACATTTTTAAAAGCCTCYACTGGTTAGAATAGAATTTAAAACCATTTGAGTTTTTGGGGGAAGCTCATTGCATAGGAGAAGGTTTAGCTGAGRACACCCACCTWAGGAACTGGGACCCCACAYCACATAATAGATTTTGTGATTACTTTTGCTTGACCARAAACTGCCACAWGCTGTTATCTGTTCCTTGTAGKYTAAGATAAAATGCCTGACTGGAAYTGGTAATTTTTTAGCAAACAGGAAMCCTTCTTTTTTAGATTAGAAGAGCAGCACTGATTAGATKGCAGTGATTACCAAGTGGCTCAGGCAGAGATGCAGCGCTTGYTGCACATCCAAGGAGAACTCTCTCACAATTTATTGTGCCAGCCTGTCTGGATGAGCCCACTCCTGGGTGAGCCAGGCTGGCTGATGCATCAAGGAAAAGACGAAACAGGTTCACAATTAAAGCTGAGCAAGCCCTGGATCACTCCTCATTAAGCAGGTGTTTAAACTGAGAATGCACATGGCCAAGCTGCACCAGGCAGGTGCCACAGGGAGCACAGAGCACCCCAGGGCTCCCAGAGCCCCTTCCTCCTCCTCACCCCAAGGCTCTGGGCAGAGCAGCCTCAGCACAACTCCAGTGAAGACAATTCCAACAACTGCACCCCAGTCTTTTATTTCTTTCTTCAACATTATTATTTGTTAGCTTTAATTTTAAAACGAACATGTTGGCAGATCTAAATMATAGACTGAAAACCTGACTTTCAGTTATATGGGAACTAAATAGGAGTTAGCAAGGTTTCAACTCCAAGTCTTATTTAAATTCAAGAGAAATTCCTCAGCAAATTCAGCATCAGCCAGATTTATCACTAATGWACCAAGGAAAAATCCTGTTTTAATGAATGTGTACTATTAAAAATTATTTATTAATATTTACTTTATAGATCATATTTAGTATTTTAGTATAGTACTAAAATAGTAATTATGTTTTATTTATTATTAAATTACTACTAATAATAGCACCAATCAGCATGATTTACTTCCCTTGCTGTGCTGAGTTTTAACTCCAGTTTTAACTCCAGTGTCACTGTATCACCACACCTTTGATTTGGCTGTCCAATAGTTCAATATAACACTTCAAGCTGACAAGTCAAGCCAAAAGAATCTCAAAGTTCAATGYTTCAGGAGTGACCAGGTCTGCAGGCAGAATAGAAGATAACTCTGGCGAAGAGAAGTTTGCAATTTTGTTCCCCTGCTGGCATCCTACCCTTTGGTCATTGCCCTCTTTAGTTCCCTGCTGCTTTCTGTTGTACTGGAAAAGACACAAGCATAAAAAACTCTTCAAGTTCAGGGTTTGCTGGTCGATTTTGTGTTTGGGCGGGTTTTCTCAATTTTTCATGTATTGATAAATGGTTATCCAAGTAAATAAGGAAATGCTGCCACTTAGCTAAGTCCAKTCAACAACAAAAACATGATTTTCAGAATGTATCTCTCCAAAACYGTGACCAAACTGCTCTCTCCATTTAACATTCAAGATTCTTTACAKCACCTCAAAAGATGAGGTGGAAACACAAGCACACAAAACCAATTAGCTTTCATCAAACTTTCATTATGACAACATGTATTGATGCTTCCTTACTCAATTCCAGTTGGAGAGCTTCTGACATGGGGAAAAGYTGTTCCATAAAACTCTCAATTTCTCTCTTGGGGTCAGTCAGGATACTCAACTGTGGACTTCTAATTGTCCACCAGCAAAAACTGCCTGCTGCAAAACATACACTCTGTACTTACACACAGAATCTTTGTATACATTGCAGTCTCTTGGTGAAAAATATCCAGAGACACATGATGYAGTGAGTGTCCTTTTATAACTTTAGACCCTTCCTTGATAGTGCTAATGAAAAGTGCCTCTGCAAACATTTTTTTATGACCACACTAATTAATTTGGCAAGGTCTGTAAAACAGTCTAAAAATTGATCTTGCAGACTTTCAGAAGACAACTACATATTTATCTGTGCTTTTGCAAAATGCTACATCAATGCTGAAGACTGCAAGAATTTAATATTAGTTTAACCTAACATTGCTTCAATCAATCAATAAAATTAGAATAATTTACTCTCCCAAGACTAAATGCTGAATTTAGCACTTTTTCCAGATACACAGCCAGATGAGACCAGAGAATTAATTTCATTAAGAGTTCTTTATGCTGTGYTCTTCTAAAACTGAATTTAACTTTTCCCATTGGCCCCACTTGGTTATGATGGCCCTTGAATGAAATTTATCTTAGGATGCACAATATTTTAAATTGCCATCAGCATAAAGCATCACCAGGATCAGCACTTGAATGAGGCCAAAGGAAATAATTTCTGTGCCACCATTTTCAGCATGGAAAGCTTTCCTCTAAAATAAGATGTTGGCTGTCACTTGGCACAGCAGGGAGACAAAACTGTCAAAGAAACCATCTATCCTTATCTACCTCCTTTGATACATCTAACTCTTCTAATGCTTAGCATTGCTAAAGGCTTTAAATTCTCTCTCCTTCAGGGAAAAAAGAAGTCTCTTACAAGAATAAAATATTATTTGGTTTAATTCATTCTACAGGAGAAAAGATCCTCTGAAAGCTGAATGATGTTCCCAAGGCCACAAGCCCTGCAGCTCTAAAATGTCCTACGGGCTTAAGGCTCACATTCTTGAAGATATTTAGGTAGCTGCCCAGTCCAGTTAAGTTCAAAGGGTTATCAGAGCCCAAATTCCTTTGGGATCCAGGCATTGGTATATTCTTAACACATCCCATAATTTAAAGCAGGGCTCTGTGTTTAATAGCTGTTGGTATTGCCCTGAGAGAACTACCACATCAGCTACATGTACACTTTCAACAGAGCCAAGAGAAACAGGAACTGCCAGAGCTCGTGGATCCTRTGGATTACACTGCAGCAGCCAGGGAATTAAGAGTACAAATCCCACAGCTGGCTGCTTTTGAGTGGAGACAGCACTTCTGAAAGTTGMCAAATGACAACTGCAGAGCCTTGATGTCCTTGGAAACTTCAGAAGAGGCGTGGGTATGAACAAATCCATGATCTGTAGTCTGCTGTGGAAATCCCTCCTTACTGTTTACTGTCACCCTCTGGMAAGTGCAGCTTCACAGAGCAAGACAGCCCTAGGAGTGCCAAGCAAAGCCACATGTTGTCATTCACCTGCTGAACACACACTAGGTGCTTGGCATGATTAATTAGAGGTGTTTTCATACTGCCCCAAAGAGTTTCACACCACTTTGAAATATGACAGAGTCAGCTACAAGCTATGGAAGCACAAGCTGAGAATAACAGAAACTATGAGATGACACAATTAATCAGTATACAGAGAGGGCAAACAAACARCATTGCTGTCTTGTGCAGGTATCACCAAAGAGGGGAACCTCCCAGCTCACCCCTGCCAGCTTGGGTGTAAGTAACAATTGCAGGGAGGGAGGGACACAAATAAGGACAGACCACTGAGGTACCAACACCTCTTACCTCCACCAAGGAAACTGAAATTATGCTCTTTTGAATTCATATTAAATCTGTCCCTATTAAAACAAGCAGGAAATAGCATTTCTTGCTCTTATGGGAACACAGTCAGCACAAGGGCCATTCACAGGGAGAAATGGTTCAGCAGAAGGTTGGAACTGAGCCACAGGCAGGGCACAGTCTCTTCCCAGCAGTCAGCAAAGCTCTTACTGAACAAAAGCTGGAGCCATGGCTATATGGGCCAAATCATTTCCCTGCACCACAGGGCTGAAGGTGAGAGAGCAGAAATCCAGCACTCCTTGTGTTGTGCCTGGAGTCTTCACTGACTCCTTCGATTCAATTGTAACCATTTTAAACACCGAAAATGCATCTTTGTCTTTGCAGGAACTATCTTGGTCAGCAGTGCTAATGTGAATCCTCACAAAAAGAATATTTCTAACCAGAACAGAACCTCCTGGAATGAAAGGCAGGATTCTTTCTGGACACAACTCTCTTCTAACATTGTTATGAACACTTCAAAGCCCAGGATTGCTGTATGCAAGCTCCTCCTAAATGAGAATTAGTAGTTGCCAAGCAACTTTCAAAAGATTACMATTAAAATCCTATAGCAAAATAATCACTAACAAACAAAAAGCACAGGAGTTTCTGGAGGAGTAGAAGAGTTTAAAAAAAAAAAAAGAGAGAAAAGAGACACCAGAAACATTAAGTTTTCAAACCTACTTTAAGCATTTACTGTCACTAAATACAGTTCTGTAAGCAAAGCAAAGCTCCACACCCATCTAAACATTTGGACATTTTTCCAACAAAGAGAAATCTCAGGCTTCTGAACCTYAATAGCAGTTCATGCTTTTGGAAAATAGTTGCTTCATCTCCTCAGCTACCACTGCCACAAATCTGTATCTTAAACATGTGCTAAGGCACCTCTCTCACAGTCCAGCCCTTTAATCAGTCCTTAACTGCTGTATTTATAGCCTCATCCTTCTTCCCCCATCCTCCGTGCTGACCGACACTGGGGAAAGCCTGGAATAAACCTCAAAAGTTCAGAAATGGCTAACTCAATAATTACAACAACTTTTGGAGGTTTCTCCTCCTCCTTGGGAGGCACAGAAAATATACATTATAGACTAAATAGCCGGGATCACAAAGTGGATCTTTAAAATATAACCTTTCCAGCCAGGCAAAACAATTCCTTTGAAAGCAATATTAACAACTTGAAGCTTTTCTTATCCCATCCTGATTCCCTTGAAGCCCTAAAGAGACAAGAGATACTAAAGAGTGTACCATCCACGAGTCCTGTTTCTTGAATTTTCTGATTCTTTTTGCTGTCCTAAACCAGGACATCCATTTATAGGAAGTAAGAAATAAGAGTCCCTAACACAAAACTAAAGCATTTCCTAACACAGCAACAAAGGTGTATTTCCTCACTTCCTCTGTCACCACTAAAACAGCACATGGCCGAGGGAAAAAGATACTTTGAACCTGCCACTTCAGGGCTTCTGCCCTAAGCAGAGGGTAATGGATGTCTGGAAAGTCRGGTGCAGGATTGCCCAGGAGCTGCAYGGCAGAAATCACCTGAACAAAACTKCAGTCACCCCATCTCCGCTTGACTTTTGTTAGAGATAAAATTCGACAGGTTCAGAGGCTATGTTACTATAGATAATTGTTATTTTCACAGGCAGGCACACCAGGAGGTTAGCATTTGATACTTTGAGGAGGACCAAACATTGAAGTCTCAGACTCCCAGGTCCTGGAGGCTGCAGCTGCTCCCAGGCTGCAGTAGGTACAGCAACAGGGAGGTTCTGCTCCCTCAGCAGAAACCAGAGAACTTAAATCAGCACAGATCACACACAGCTCCAAATCTTCATTCTTTTCCCTGGCAAGAACTGCACAAACCAGACAGAGCCTTCCCAGCTATCTAGGCCTAAAAGGCTGTGCTAGCTGCCAACACTTCTTGAGCTGTTTCTTCAGAACTTGCCAGGAAAGAAGGAAACAGTGTGATGCACATGATTTACTGTCATGCAGGGYACAAATGTTTGCTGACTGCACAAGGTATAAAATTCACCTCTATTCATACATATTTCAAGATATTAAATTCAGTTATCCTCATTGAAATAAATTGTGCATAGCACAATTGTGATTAGAAACTTAAATAGTCCATCTTGCAGTGCAATAAATAGTTGATATTACAAGTTTTACAAAATCAATCTGCCCAGTATCTGTCTTTCCAAGAGTTGGATGCTTACAGCAGAGGTGTTTATCCTGCTCATCAYCCTAAACCTTCAGTGAACAATTTAGCCTCGACATTCTGGTTTATGCAAGAAGGAAAAATGTCACAACACTGAGATCACTGCAGTCAGAGCTATGGACAGACTGCAGGGACTCACACATTTACAGGGAAGTAACTTGGTAACTATCTAGAGGAGAAAATAGAAGAAAGCTTGGTAAAACACTAAAGCCATGTAAGGCTGGAAAGCACTCAGTGTCCAGAGTCAGCATTGCTTTGAGCAGAAGACAGACACCAGACATCAAGAATCCACTGGGAAGCTGAGTTTTATTTGGATTGTTCCATTTACATATTCACAAACTACATCCAATGACTAAGGAACCCTTTGTGATTAACAGCACTTTGTTAAATTTTGATGCTTATACCCAAATGTCTTGAGCCATCACAGCACTCTGCTTCAGAACTATTGTTCTGACACCTGCAGCAGTTTTACATTTACATCATTGAAGAAGGTTCAGTTGTGCTGACACAGATGTGTCCAGAGGATGGCACAAGAAAAATCAGTTCATAATGAACTTCAAAAATGCATCCCAAGCAGTCATTCTGTTACTTCAKCATTTCCAATAAATTTTTATAAAGGGACCATACATCAACAAGAAGTGGTGCATCATCCATAATTCCTAATTGTTGAGCTAGTTTATCAACTTAACTTTGTGGAAGCCTTTTCAGCACATGGGGATTTCAGTTAAAATGATACTGAGGTGCAAGCTCTCTGCAAAAACCTCCTGTCACTGAGGTGCCACACAAGGCTCCCCAGCTCAGGAGGCTGGTGCTCAGTTCCCAGTGATACAGCAATCATCTGCAGTGYCARCACACYATGAAACCCCAAATMTAAGTYCCTATAGCCTACAGCTATCTTYTTTGGCTGAAAAATACTRGATTTCTTCATGCAGTTTTTACAGSTATGTGCCTCCACAGCTTCCAAAGCTCTTCAGTCTTCCAGCCTTGGTCACAAATAGTTTTGAGGCATGCTCAGGAGAATTACATAAGTTGAGCAATTATAATAAAGGTGACTCTGAACTCCCCAGGAAAGCAATGAAATGATTCCTAACYATTGTGTGATATTGAGCCTACAGTACTCTATTCATCAACACACGATATAAATGGCTTAACACCCATCCAAAAATCACTGGAAAGAAAAATACAACTGTACCTGAAATAGGTGTCATAAGACCAAAAAAAGCCATACCTAACACTTTAGCTGAGAATGCAAAATGTATCAAAATACCTGCCTTAGACCTGCAAAGATAGTCTTYAACTGCTGTATATGTTGTATCAGTATCAAACAATCATGCCCAAAAATAATTACTTTCTTTAATATAGTCATATACAGGGGCAGAGAAATACAGTCAGAATCAAAGTAGTAAAAATCTAATGCATTTGAGATCCTCYCTGAGAGGATTTTACCCACATGAGYTGTACATGAGTGAAAAATGTTCCAGTGACACATCCTTGAACTCAGCTTCACCCCATCCAGCTCAGATTAAACCACTCAATCCAGTGAGCCTGGGCAGCCAAAAGGGTGGCCAAAGGCTGTTCCTTGGACTGAAGTCAACCTAAAATCTGTGCTTGAAAACAGAAGTCTCCAACTGCTCCTTTTATATTCATTCCAGTGAGGAGCAGAGCAGTTGTGGACACCAGAAACAAGCACTGCCTGGCTAATTTTAAGTCTAAGCAGGTGTTTTTGGACTACAGGAGACTGACAAAGAGCTACAAGTGAGCAAAGCTTTAACCATGTTGAGGAGAGTCAGGGGTAGAAAAAGAGGTGGTAGGAAAATTGTATTTTTTACTTAATAAAATGCAGACTGGATCAAATGCACAGTAAATTTGATTTCTGATGGTATCAATCAACCTACTATGAAAAACTGAACACAGCATTCAGACATCAGCTCCCTCAGGACTGCTTGATCCCACTAGGCATGGTAAGGAGAAAATTATCATTAGCAATGTAGCATTATTTTTAATTGACCCAAAAAGCCAGCTGTCAAAGTGTTTTCAGCCTGCCAAACACAGCTTTAGGTATGTGGGAGGACACCTAAGGACTTAGATGTTTCTTACAAAGAAAATATCCACACTGGGARATGAGTGAAAACTTAATCAAATAGATGAGGAACTGAGGGAATGCCTCCAGCATATTAAGAAMTGCATTCTTAAGAGTATTGCACTGTGCCTATGATCAATTCCCATAATAGCTACTACATATGAAAAAACAAAACCAAAACAACCAGAAAAACATCCACCTCCATGCCTGTGCCATACTCCATACAAAGGGGCTYAAACCAAAAAATGGGTATTGGTTCTATAATATCTTAGCAATGAAACTRTGATTGAGGAACTGAGGGGAGGGTCAAAATCCACCAACACACTCAAAGMTCTAAAATTAAACTGTCTTCTGCAYACACAGTTTAGGAACTGGCAGTACCCTGTGACATCAGTGGGTTTGGGCATTGCAGTGTTTTATATGCATTTACTTCTGTGAGCTTAACACTTTCCAATAAATGTTCTCAAAAGGAYGGGGTGAATCATCCTCACTATTCTCATCCCAGAAGAGTTCTCATCTAGACTCTTCTTGTAGAAGGAGTGAATGGATTCCTTGACAGTTGTGTCCTCATCCAAGACTCACCAATTCCCCCAAGCAYGTGAAGGCAGAGATGTGAAATGCTCTGGAAGGGAAGTTCCTCTGCTTTCAGTCTGATCATGAAGCAAGTTCATGTCCTGCACAGGAAATACCTATATGGGCACATCTTCCCACAGTTGTTGTCGTCTGAAATTCATTCACATTTTGGAAAGAGGCCATCTAYCATCCAGACTTGGCAATGCTGCTTTGGAAGCCAGATCAGTTCCTTGCTCTGGTTCAGGGCAGAGCCGTACAAACGTGCTGGCACAACAGATGTCTGGGGGAAGGTGAGGAAGCAGGCATGCTTCATGTTGTGTTGCTATCAAAAACAACTTACCATGGAGCCACAGCCTCTCTATAAAACAACATACAAATAAACYCAAGATGAAGTCATTTGAAAAATTCCCAACACCTTACAGGCAAAAAAAGAAGCAAAAGTTCTCCAGTATCTTCCATYATTTGTCCAARCTGCAAGCTTGCAGTTAAGAATATTTTCTATTGTAGCTTACACCAAAAGAATCTACACTTWAAAAAAAAGGAGGGATCCAAATGCAATCCCATCATTACAGTCAGGAGTGTAAGCACTGCCCTAGGCATCAKACCAAAAACTTTGACAGGACTGCACATAAGAAGTGAYTGGAATACAAATCCATTGTATAACACTGATACCAAACAGGGATCCTTCTAGTTGAAGACTGGACCAAGGAACACCCTGGTTTTGTTTTGTAAAGAYATTTCTGAAGCCCAGAAAAGGCCACTACTTTCTAACAGGCTTCTCTGGCAGACATGGTCCTTCCTTGAATATTCCTGTTTGAACTACATTACATAGCTTGGAGGGAGACAAACCTAGACTCTCACATTTTCTGTGAAGGAGTGTCCATCTCAGCCTATCCACAACATTTGTAAATTCTTCTGATAATTAATCCAACTTAAAGACTTGCTTACCTTCTGTGAATTTAAGCTCAAATACACTTCATCTCAAATCTTTGTTACTCAACTGAAGAGAAGGTTCTGTTGTYCATTTAATTACATACTGTGAGCCATCAGCTCAAGCAGAAAGTTTAATACAAATCACTTGTTTTTCAACCCAAAATTTAGAGTGTTCTACTTTTATTTTCATTTTTTCAATGCTTAAATGCCCAAAAGCAGAAACGAAATGCAGGTGGACCTCCTGGAAGCAAAGCCCACCACGTGATCTCCTTTATCCATAAGGAACTGACTGTAGCCATTGCATGCACTGGTCTGAAGCAAAACTAAGAAGGAATTTCATTTACAGATGTAATTTAGATACACTAGCAAAATCCTCATGACTAGGGTTCTACCTCCTACATAAATTATTTCACTACTTAAAAATATTCCTGTATTCATGGGAATATGGCACAGGATTTTTGGACTGTCAAATGGCAGAAAGCTTCTATTGCCCTGCTTTGCTCCAGGTGCTAGTTAGATATAATTGGACCTTTGATAGAGTCAGACAGTGAAAGCTTTTTTTCAGTTATCAAACTTTATGCTCTTATTTAATTATTCTGCACCCTCAAGCATAAAATGCATTATTTACATAAAACACACTTCATTCTCTATCAGTTATTTCCTCACTGTGCTGACTGACTGCAGCTTTATGAAAACTTCAGGGTTTAACTTATCTCTTTTATGCAAAAATAGATGTAAATAACATCAAGCAACTAACAAATAAACATCTCTTGAAAACCAAGTGTCTGATTCCTAATGATAGAAGACCTAAAATATTCTGTACCTTCTTAACTGCAATTACTACAGCAATTGTAAGAGTTAATCAAAATCAGCGACAGAAGGCAGGAGGAATAAACAGAATCCCTTCATGGAAGACCTTATTAAGGAGGGGAAGGATAAGGTGTTTGGGTTTTTTCCACCTTCAGCTACTGCCACTCACAGTTCCCCAAAGAAAAAACCAGGTTTTTTCCCCTAATATAGCAAATTGACCAAACACCCTAATCCTAACAAGTCATTTTGGTGCACAGTTCTTGTACAGGGACTGTAAGCCAAGTTCAACTAATTACACATTTAATTGTCTCCAGAAAGATAAGAATTAATTCGCAAAAATAATTTTAAAAAAAGCCTTGGCTACATGCTGTAATAAAAGCTATCTGAATGTCTTACTGTAATTAAAGTCTTGGAGACACTGAAATGAATCTATTTTGGCAAACCTCCAGTATACAACAATCAGACACTGACTTTGAAGCTCCTTAATATATAAAGGAAGAATAATGGGGCTGAAAGAGAAATTACATCCAAACTCATTCAAGCATTAAATGAGGGRAAAAAACYAAYAAACAAAGCACAAAAGAGGAAAGAAAAAACAATAAAACCCCACACCTTTCACCCAACCTGTATACCATTAACAAGTTCTCACAAAAACTCCCAATTGCATGGAGAGACACATACTCTGCCTGCAGACACATGAAAACAAGACAATACTTCCTATTTAAATTATCAGAAGGAGCCTTTTACATTCCAGTCCCATTTCCCTCTCAGCCTTGCCTGTCCCCATGACCAYAGCCATGGGGATGGAGGGCTGAGCACTTCCCAGCCTCCCTGAGCCAGGTCCAGGCAGGACCCAGCAGCTCCTGCTCTCCAGGCTCCACAGAGGTGTTTGACACAACACCAGGAAACAAACAGAGCCGTGCCTGAGTGAAAAGGGCAGATTAAAACACATTCCCTCCTTTGCCACTCAGTAGCTCCAGTCAGCAAATGCTGCTCCCTCCATCTGAATTTGATAGGATTATCTCTGAGCATTCACTGTCTTTATTTATTGCTTCTCTCCCTACCAGCAAATGCCAACTTACTTAATTCTGAGAACCTGATAAAATCTCTGTARCACCTGTCATGCTGGAGCCTTCCCCATCTTTGTCTGACAAGGAGAGCCCAACGTGACTTGATATTGTACAAATCTCACTTTCTGCTCTGCTACTCAAACCTGCCATGCAGGTTAGAGGATTGTCCAGCCAACAAAGGTCACTTGAAAAGGGTAATTTCCCAAGGAGCCACATTTTCTTAGCGTTCTTTGCATACAGCAGCCACCAGCAGACCTGCCATGAGAAGTCAGCRTTCCCTGTGCTCAGGCTTCCCCTTGGATAAAGCTCCAAGGCTGAGAGCCCATCTTCAACACACGTAGTTGTTACCACACCACTACGTTTCAGAATCTCTGTGTTTTATCTGCAGATTCCCAAATATTCAGGAGTAGTGCCCTTTAGACTGCTTTCCTGACTGCCTCATCTTTTTCTGACGAGGTCTCCACCTAGAAATGCATCAGTTCTCAGCACCACAAACAAGCAGCAGTCAGTCAAGGCAGCTGCCAGCCCARCAGTACCCAGGCTGGAGCTCAGGGGGACGTTTTCACTGTGCTCTCATCACCTGCAGTGTTCCATTCTCTCAAAACCAAGAGGACCATGAATTTTTATAAAATTTAGCTCTTACAAARCAGAAACAAACATCCTATTTGGACATTCCCAGAAGAGGAGGAAAAGGGTTCAAATGAACCCACAGGCAATCATTACAGCTGCTTTTTCTCCAGGATTTGTGCAATTCAAGAACTTTAATCATCAGCATCAATGATTGTGTAAACTATGCTCTTCAACTGATGAAGAGTTTCTCTTTATTTTAGAGTGGGGTTTTTTTATTAGTAACATTTTTTTAATTGAAAGGAGGAAATGCCAAAATAATTGTTTTATTGTAGTCACAGTTATCCAGTGTGGTCATGTAAAATGTCAGTTCCCATTTTCACCAGGCAWTTCTGTGACAAGCTTCAACTAAGGGACATGCCAAGCCAAAAATACCTATGGAGCATMAACAGACCAAATTACTTTGTCAGTGCTAACAAACCATTCCTGAGCATTAAATAAAGTTTAAGAAAAAAGGCACCTTAGGATCAATGTCTTTTCATTCAAAATTCATGAGCTCTATTAATTTACCAAGTATATGTTTTTATTGGTTCATGCACATCTCCCTTGAGGACATTTTGAAGCTGAATAAATAGAAACCACCACATTCATTGTACCCTGTACTCAGCTGAGGATGCTGCTTCCACCACACTTAGCAACTGAGGGATTTCCATTCATGTTACCAAACTTCTTCAAATTACATGCAAATATACAAACTGATAGGMATTAACAAATCAGCTGGGACTCCTTGATTTTATAGATCCATCTATTAAAAATACAATAGTACTGAAAGAGCTTTCCAATGTTTAAACCACATTTCCTCTGACATAACAGCTTTCTAAAATACATACRAAAATCTCATTCCAGGGCTGACATGTCACACGAGGTTTCTGCTGTATTTGCAAGTCTCTCTGAACTTCCAAGCAAAGCCCCAGCACCATTTCAGAAGGCTGAGCACACAGCACTGCCAAACACTTCCCAGGAAAGAAGAATCAAATGGGAGCTACTGAAGCTGCCTTATTAATAGCACCTGCATAAAAGCATAAATAATACATCTCACATACTAAAGATATGGAATAGCTGCTGGCTGCTACATACAGACAGCATAAAAATATATATTTATTCAATTATAAATGAGCATAAGGGAACTTCCATTTTCAACAGACACAGCTGGAATTCAAGTTTCTTTTTTCACTGAAGCAATGTGTGTCAATGTATCAGCCCAGATTCAGAGAGCAGGCTCACATGGTATGAGATTATTTTCCTAGCTTCATTCTAGGTGATCATATGTGAAGGAGCAGGAGAACTCTGTTTGGAGTAATCTTATGGTTTTGATTACACCAAACAATAGCTCTTTAAAACTGACAGAACAGCCATCAAGTGTTTGGTAGCTTATTTGCCTTAAAACCCTGCACCATATAAAGCTTTAATATTCAAGCACTTGACATTTCTTCAGTAGGTAACAACATCATCAACTCCAAGATACCCACCATCTCCGTGAGGAGGAATATATGCAAAACACACACAGCAATTAATGCTGTATTGAACTCACATAGCTAAAAGCACGGGAAATGTGGAGTGAAAACATCATTAATTCAACTGCTTTGCTCCCAGAGTTCCACATTCATTTTTTTTCTTGATTAAACACATAGGTAAATATATTAGTGTCTTGTGAACAGTTTCACTGAGACTTTCCACTTAGATTATAAACAAAGGATCATTTTGCTCTGGATCACAGGGCTTCACAAGCAAAATACCCAAGGAGGAGAAATCTTGCCCTTTTGGAAYCAGTCCTCCCATAAACACACTAAGACCCTCAAGGCAGTCTCCTACTTCCAGAAATTCACTGGCTCATTCAAAGGAAAGCCACAGTTCCCTTAGCACGTATTATAGGTGAGACAAAAGTGCTAAACAGCTTACCAAGCAGCATCAGCCTAATTAACATCATATCAGCTCAAATTGGAAGCGATTCAGCAGCGTCAGCTCTGTAGTAGGAGTCTTTTCAGGACTCACTGATGTGAAAGGCAAGCAGTGACACCAAGAAGTGTTTCGTTTCCTGGCCCTGTAGAGCAATTGTTCATTGGAGAGGGTCTGGAGTCACCAGCAAAACATAATCCAGCTACTGTGTCATTATTTCCTTCCCACTGCAGTATTCCAGCATGCTTCTGCAAGCACACCAAACTACACAGCCTGGCTAAATCACCTCTGTGGTGCTGGGAGGGTCCTCAGCTGATCAAAACCTCAGCTCCTTCAATCCTCAGAGGCTCTCTGTTCTTTCCAAGACACACATCAACTCAACTGTCCATTTCCTACTGGGCAATACCCACCAAAAGTTTAATTCTTTTAATGAAGATATAATTAACACATTTGTCAGGTCATGCAAACCCTGACCCACTTCTTTGCACTGCTGTGAGGAATGAGAACTTCCCCAATTTGACAAACTAATTAAAGCGTCTTAGTGTTGAGGGTGGCTATCAAGGATGTAGCCAAAGCAAGCAAAATAAAATGAGACCTTTTAAACCAGATTAACTTCAGCAGCCTCTGAGACARCCCATAAGGAGCATTACTGCTGTCCAGCTGAATAGAAACAGATAATGAAAACCAACAACTAAAACTATTCACCATGACCAACTTATTAAATCACATTAAACTATCCCTTCCTTATGAGATAYAATTTTTAGAGCACTTGTTCTAAAGGACACATGAAAGAATGAGACCTTCATAGAAACCCATACAAAATGCTTCAGCTTACTGTGCTGTGGAATAGGCATGGCAATGGCTGCCCTCCTAAATAAGTTGTTCAAATTGAAAAGTACTTATTTCAGGGTTTTTTTCCCCACAGATGCCAGTAAATAGAGCTGAGGATATAAAACAGCTTAAACCCAAGCCAGCACGTTATKGCATGTATTAGAAGTGAAGGGATCCCACATCTCATCTCTGCCATCCCACAGAACTCATGCTTAATGTGTGACAAAAATTCCAGAAGAGAAGGTTCAGAAGCACTTATGGAAGTCTGAGCTATTTTACAAAAGGATTTCTTGCAAAAAAAGAGTGCAGCACTATAAAAACGAGCTCCAAGGACACATTTCACATTGAAGTAGAGTCTATTATCAGGATATAGCATTTTCATGCATCATTTTATATCAAGGAAGCTGTGTAGTCTGAGAAATGGCTGTGTCTAGCTCTTTCTGGCATAGAAATCCTCCTTTGTGCTGTGACAAAGAGTGATATCACTGCAGAGAAGAATTTAGCTTCTCCCATACCAATTTCCCTATCAAGTGTAAAAATCCATGATTTTGCAAATTTTTTTCAGTCACAGCAAGAAACAGATGGACAAAACTTTTGCTTCTGTCATGGTGTTCCCATGCCCTGTCACTGCCTAGTCTGCCACTGGGGCTTCAGCAGCCCTYGTGTGTCACACTCAGCCAGGGAAAATGTGTCACACTGAGCGACACACGTTCGAAGAGCCCCAACTTCCTTTCTTCTCCATGTCAAAGAACTTTAAGTATCTACATTTACTGTCTTGTTCCKCATTTGATAGCTATTTTAGGCCATATTTCAAGATTAAATAGTGACTCAAAAGACTGAGTACTGAGCTAAAAATCTAGATCCAAATTCTAATGGTCTGTCACTTAGAGTAATGCCTCCTGGTCTTGGTGCCCACTGCACTTCATTGAATCACTGGATGGTAAAATATTAAAAGTAACAAGCTTGATGTAAAATGTGGTCAGAGTAGAAAGATTAGAAAGGAAATACTAAAAAAGATAATGTAAGTTCATCTCAGGAGAGACAAATTGGCACTGTGAAAGCCAGGCTGCCCCGTGGAACACGGGTGATGATCCACAGCCTCTGCACCTTCCCTGCACCACAGAGCACCACATCACCACAGTGAAAAGCTCTTCATTTTCATGTCAAACACTGATCCAGCTCTGAGGAAACAATGGCAGAAAGCTGTCAGTGCCAGAAGAAAGCAGTACAAATCACGCTCATGTAGCTTTCTATTTTAGGAAATCCCATGCTAATTGATTAAAGTAATTAGCTGTGCTAATATTAGCAGGWTCTTCTTTTGCCTAAAAATCGTGCAAGGTATGTACAAGGAGCAACACTTGCTTTAAGAGGGCCTATAACCTTACTTAAAGTACTTCAGCCAYGCCACAAAAACTGTCTTAGAAAAAGGCAATCACAAGCTCATTGGACAAAACAAAATATTTTTGTTGATGACAATTAAACCAGAACTTTCCACTGGAAAATTTTGAAGATCTCACAGTGCTTCCAAATGCCTCATCCCTTGGGCTGAACAGTTCTCATAAGAAGACTCAAGGTGCAAAACAATGGTTCCACAAGTTATTATCTCAGAAGTTTTAACAAAGGGCCTTGCAGGTCAGGCTTCAGAAAAATACACAAAGTTGGATGAGAAAACAAGGCCTCTGGACATCTCCTCTGAAGCTGGTCAGTTTACCAGGATGCAGAGTTAGTGATGCTACTTCATTTTTAGGTTGAAAAATCCAGATCCCAAATTATGTTCCAAAATTTGCTTGAACTAAAATGGAACCTCAGAGGAAAAGGCCAAGAGTGGGAATTTCTGCATCAGCATATATGGATTCACTAAAAGGACYAAGTCAGGAGAGTGAACAGCACAGACCAGCAAAAAACAGGGCCTATTACAATTAATAAAACATTTCAGACTTACTAGCATGTAAAAATTAAAAGTTAACATGATGATAGGCAACTAAAGTTCATTTATTTTTAGATTGTGCATTTATGTCACTTCAACTGTGCATAAAAGGTTCTTCCCTAATTCATATGGCTTTTTAGTAGTTTGCATAATGCAGAAACTAACAGCAGAAACTAAGCAGAGTCTATAATATGACTTCATTGCAGCTGATAGAAATGGAACAGCAAATGAAATATCCATCCAGTATCTGCTCTGAACTGGAAGATATTATGACTTACCAAATCATGTTAAATCTAATCTGCCAAAAAAAAAAAAGAGTCACTCTAAGTTAAATCTTCCCTCAGCATTACTGTCAGAAAGCCCATGTAGGCATCAAAGCAGTACTAGGATGAACCCTAAGTCCTGTTTCATTATTTAATACAAGTTCATTAACACCTTTTGTAGTAATGATTCTACATATCTGAAGAGGCTTTTCATTTTTAATCTGTACATCACTGCTGCTCAGTCCATTCTGTGGTGCTGGGGCACAGCAGCTGCTACTCCATTGATTTCACCTTCATCTCTTTATTTTGTCTTATTGATTGAAAAGCCATCAAAACAAGTTATGCTTAATTGAAGCAAATATCTTGGCTGAAGYAAATATCTTACTTGTAAATAGAGTTATAAACAGATTATACAGCATGTTAACATCCTAGAAAGCCAGGAACATTTTTACTTCATTCTCAGGGAGTCACATGCTCTAAGCATATTCMTCAGTCATTAAAGAATTAAAGCTTATATAGCATATAACAATTAATCCTTTGCAATTTTCTGACAATCTCTTGACTCTTCTGYCTAGAGTTTCCAAGCAATTTACTGATACACACAAATTAATTCTCAGTACCCTGCGAGGTCAGAAATATCTTTGTTTCAGGGGGTAAAAGCAATGTGTTCAGCAAAATGCAGTCATGTTCAAACTGACCCAAAGTCCAGACTGCAGACCCCAAGAACTGACAGTAATTAACTTCCAGCTAYGATTTAGGATTTGCATACTGTCCATATGCTGGGTACCACGACCTACACATCTTAATTCATGCACCAAAAATCAGAAATTACCAAGGAAAACAATCTAACTAATTACACATGCAGCCAAGTGACAATTCTTTAATCATAAAACTCTGAGCACTTTCCTACCTCCAACTCCATTAAGTGTTATTTCATTAGCATTCTCACTCTGGTACTTCAGAGCAAGTGTAACTGCCAATGCACAATAATTAAGATCCTCCCTTGAAAACAGAATTGTGTGACTAGAAACAGATGTGAAATTGTAGGYTTGAAACTAGAAAAAAAAAATCAGCTTCATCTTTTCATCATTTGTATTTTTTCCAACACACACCTAAGGGTGCAGCTTTCTGGAGTTGTAAGCATCCAAAAGAACAACAGCAGCTGTAGCTTTTGATGACCCCCACTAAGTTTAGAAATAATACTAAGAAAATAGCAGTGCTCAGGTGACTCAAAAACATGAAACCATGGTTCCCTACCCTGTAGACAGAAGCAGATGATACCATGGAAGAATGTTTCTTACAAAGGACAGGAAAACTGACTGACTAAAGGCTGCAGTGAACTATTCATCACTGCCTCCACTAAATGCTGGATGCYCTGCTGACATTACAGCCAAGCAGAGTCCTGAGTATGGATTTCAAGARGAATGAAGAGGTTAATAAGACTTAYATAAAGAAGACTTCTCACAGTGTCATGGACCTCTTAAGCAAATAGCTATTTAATTATCCAACATATTTTAACCAATAAGTTCCTTTAAAACCTAACTGTCCTAATACCCTTAACAAAGTTCTGTGGCTGCTTCAATGAAAGACCAGCACAGACAAAAGCCAAGGTTCAGAGCAGACAACAAGGAGTGAGAAAACTAAAATTACTGCAAGGACCTATTGTTTCAAAGGACATCATTTGACGCTTCTGAGCTAATATTCTACATTACTAAGTAAGAATTCTCTTTTCACAGTAAAGCTTATTTGACCTCTAGCAAGAAAAAGTATCCTAACCAAGGCAGGGAAACAGCATCTTGAAGCTCCAGGCTTTTAGAATGAGTTTCATTGTTGCTTAACCAAAAAAAAAATTAGTATGTGTGAATGCCAGAAGACACCAAGTAAAAAGTAATCCAGCAGGACACAGCAACAGTGATGCCTGTGTTCAGGATGCCTGTGTTGTATCTAGAGCATTTAGCATTTAAATTAAAGAATTTAAGCCACAAAATATGATATATCTGACTAAATAAGAGAACTGATAACTGATCTAGTTAACACCTGCTTCCAGCCTCACAAATAAAACTTAGCGAGCACAGTTTGAAAAAAAGTGTGGCCCAATAAAAGGAAAAGTATAAATTACCAAAAAACATCTATGCACACTGGTACAGCCTGGAACTGAGCCCTAAGTCACTGGACTTTGAAGCAACCTCAATTTATTATGTAAGTAAAATACCAAGAGCAACTTCTATATTTGTGTAGAGAGCAGAGAACACGCCTGCAGTTACCACTGCCTGCTCTGCACTGGAGCAGAGGGAAGYCAGGCCTATCAATGCTGCCATCTACAGAGCACTGCTCCTGAGCTAAAGGACTTGCACTCTTCGTGAGATAAAGACCTTGAGATTTTGCATAATAAACTGCTTGGAAACCAAACACTCTCCACTTCAGTTCCTCTCTGCAGCAGTTCCAGAGTTATAGGCTGTGGGAGGGGGCAGGGGGAATAGCCAGGGGATAACAATGATTTCCAAACAATTTCAGAGACATCTGCTCACACTGCTGTGGCTAATGTCACCTGCAGTAGTAATGCACCATTCCCTTCAGCACTTTACAGGGAAGATAAAAATCAAGAAAAAAACAGTGAAAGATTTGCACATAAACAGCTGAAATAAAACTAAAAAGCCTTCAGTGTATTCAGAATTATTTTCACCCTTCTCTTGTTTTGCCACAAAGGTAAACAAAGATAGGATCAAAACAATTTATTTATTCTGATAAATGCATTCCATCTTTAAATGTAACATTTTGTATTTCATCRACCACTACAACTGCTTGATGTCATAATTATCAGCTTCAGAAGGTATAAGGARATCTCTACATAGAAAAATCTAAGTGAAGAGTATGACAAAAATAATCCATAAATGCAAATGCAAGTAGATAAAATGATCCCTACAGCAACATTTTGTCTCGCTCTACAACRGAGGCAATAACCTTTATAATTTGAAAGCATGTTTTGAATTACATCTGCCACAAAATCAGGCAACTTCTTTTAATACAGATAAATCTCAGTCTTGAAACTACAATTATGGGGAAAACTTTGCTTAGTCTTGTCTTCAGCCAGCTCCAYTGTAAACAGCAGGTCCCACAGTGTAAGACCATTTTTCAGCCCCAAATACACTAAATCCCAACCAGTGTGCTCTCTTCTGCAATCACAAAATGCACTCCCATTTAGGAAATGAAGTCTTAATTGTTCATGCATTTCCAGTGCTAAACCCTTAACTAAATRCACAGTGCCAGGGTAGCTCCAGAGCCCCAGAAATGTTGTTTGTTCTGGCAGAGAGAGCTGGCCCTGCTCCAAYACCTTGCCAGTCCCTTACAGAAATGGTAACTGAATGCAGAARGGGCTCATTTCCCTCTGTCTGAAGTTCCTGATAATGTGCATTTGGCCATTCGAGCTGTGCCCACTGCCAGAGCAGGTTGTGAACCAGGAAAGAAACTGAAGCCTTTGCAATAAAACACTTTTGAATGCYGCTGGGAGAGCAGAGCCACAAGAGCTCGGTGCTGCCAGGGCTGTGTGCACAGCTCCTGCAGCCCCAGCAGCACTCCTGGCTCTGTCCTCTCCACCAACAGCTCCACCTGCCATGGGGATCCTCCAAAAAAAGGGCTCTGCCTTGTCCAGTTCCTGACCCTCCTCAAAGACCTTCCCAGAACAGCCACCTCTGCACTGCCACCATGAGGGACTCTCGTACCCAAGATGTAACGTGGTCATCATGATGCTTGGTCACGGGATCATGCTGGATGTGCCAAAAATGTCATCTGAGTCCTGGGCACCATGCCCACTCCTCACCCCATACTGGATTTTTTAATAGCAGCAAGTTCACATTCCCCTGCTGCCTGGCACCTCCAGCAGACAATGAGCTGACAGCTAATAGTGAGGGAGCATCACTTGCAAACCTCCAGGTTGAACTGCCTGCACAGCAATGCCCCTGATTTTCCACATCAATCCATTCCAAGAGGGAAGGCAGCAGGGTGCTGCAGGGAGCACAAACCTCAGAAGCTGAAAGAGTTCATGGAAATGTTGGCAGAGCCCCTACAATGCACAATATAAGTGAACCCAGCAGGCAGACAGTGGTTTTACAGGCACACACTTGCCCTCTCAGTGGCCAGCATTTCCAGAAAACGACACTCAAAAGTAGAACTTGACAACAGAAAGAGTGACAGTAACAACTACAAAGCTACAAAGCTCATGCTCAGTAATTCACACATTTCAGCCACTGGCCAGCAATATTCCAGTCACTTCTGTGCAGCAATGAGACCTTGGCATAGGTCAGGGAGCCGAGGTCCTCTCACACATCAAAATCTAATGCTGCTGTCACACACGCTGGAGTGACTGGACATCGGTATCTGCCCACTGTCTCTAGCAAAAATAAAACTGACAATGTCTATCAGGTGAATTGTTCTCCCATTTGGCTGCAGCACCACAWACCCAGGCCTGTGTGAAAGGCGCTTCTGCAGAGCATGGTGCAGGCAAACAAACACCAACCCAGCTACCACAGAACCAAACAGATTTTAACAATTTGCTCATTTTTTACAGAACATGTGAAATAAGAAATACAAGATAAAGTCCCTTTCAACCTCCATTTCCAGCCCGTGCCTCTGCATTCCTGCTGTACCATGAGACAGAAGGATGTGAGAGCACAGAAAATGTTCTCCCTTGAGCACGTACCAGGCACCATGTGGGAAACATGTCAGCAARCTCAAGCAAGCAAACACGAATTTGCTTTAATTTTATCTATGAAGTTTTGTACAAATTATAGTTTGGGGAGAAGCTGTTTCTATTCTAGCTTCATATGAATTTCAAATACTTAAGTTTTATTTTTAAGACGACAGTTATCTACGAGCCAAAGATTTAGGCAGTCTATCTTGAGCCTGAAAATACAAAATCTGTTGAAAGCAGAATYGGCTAAGCCAGCTCTGAAATTACCAGCCCACTTTAATTAGAAGGTTTTCACCAGCAAGTTCTTGTAGACAGCAGTACCTGTCGAAAAAATTATGTAAGAAGAAAAGATGCCAAAACTTTTCAACTGACATACAGRCGTGCATGGATCAAAGGGACAGGTGTTGGAAAAAGGTATGGCTGCTAATTCTTTAATCAAACACTACACATCCAACAGGCATTGCTAGATGAAATCTCTCAGTAAAAATTGACCTCACCTTTGTTGCTGGCCTTCACTCAACTTTTCTTTATGTTTTTACTTACTTGCTTACCTGCACAAATGTTAAAAAKGAGAAGTCTAATGAAAGCCATTGGGGAACTATTTTATGTAACCAGCTCAATGAGAAGCAACATTTCCCTTTAATCTTCTCCAACTACAATGGAACAGCAAAATGATAGCTCTAACTATACAAACCACTGCAAGAGTGAGCCAGCCATTCTTATACTCATTTGTTGAATTTTACAGCAAAGGATGCCCTTTGGCAGCTCATCCCTCAGAGCACACACAGACTCCCCCAAACAAGTACGTGTGCAATCTTTCTTAACCTTTAAAAGGCTTAGAACACAGGAATTTAAATAGTTACCAACAGCATTGCAACACAAAGTGAAATCATTTTGCTCCATCTGTATATCAGACTATAATTGTGAAGGAAGCTGCAAAAGCAGATCTTTCTGCTGGAAGCCTGGAGCAGAACCACCAAACAGTTATGGATMTCTGTGTCTGACTGAATGCTACTTCTGATCCACCTCCCAAGCAGCAGGTGCATTTCCAATTAATTTTTGGGTGCACTAGTCAATGCAGGATACAGGAATAGAAGACATTACAAAATGCAATTAAAATTATTAAACCTTTCCAAAATCCCAARCCCATATGGAATATAAATAACATCAAACAGCCCATGACATCTCAAGCAGGTAGCGAAAACCTGCATCTAATTCTTTTTGAAAATAAATTTAAATGCCCATTTTTTCAGGAAACTAAGTATCAGCACCAATTAATGACTGAATTCTCTGACATTGCTGAACTCCCATCTGCCTGCAGAGATAAAGTCTGCACAGAAATGGCTAATGCACCAATGCACAATGAGGTGAGCATCCAGCATCACGAGGCGCTCCAGTCCCTCAGCACGCGTGGGATGCCAGGTGCAGAGCAGCCTCTGGAGCTCCCTGGGTAACATCCAGCCTGTTTCAGTGGGAAGCTGGCTACTTGCTGCCCTTTGAGACTGACTGCTGCATTCAGTGTGACATCCAGTGTAAAATTTCKATAATTGCTCAGTCATAACCAACTATCTGCAGCAACATCGCTGCAGGATGCTGGACTTTCACTGCTGAAGCCTCTCCTTGGAGCTGGATCTGTCTCAGTTCTGCTCCGGACTGTGGGATCACTGCCCACCACTTCAGCAAGGCCAAATCCTTCCCACTCTTTTGCAGCTCCCTCAAAGGTCCCACAGCACCAGCACACAAGCGGGGACTCGCTGCAGGATCACTGCCCACACGGAAAACACAGTGAGCAAACAGCCTTTGCATCCCTGAGATCTATCAAACACTTGCCTCACACTGATCCCACCAGCACTCACTGAACCACCACTCCTCCAAGTCACTGTCACATTCACATTGCCCACTTCCCCAAAGCTTATAAAAATACACTTGCTAGAATCCAGCCAAGCTTCAACAAATCATATTCCTGGTAGATGATATCAATGCCTTTTATTTAAATAGATGCAGTATAAATAGTCTTTCTAATGAGAAAATAGTTTTAGGGGGTTTATGTGATACACTAAAAAAAAAATTTACTTGATCTAGTCTGCAACTCCTTATATGTTAGTTAATTTCAAGAAATAAAGGRAATATCAAATGGGACATGTTCTGTTAAAAACAGTTTGATTTTTTACCTTATAAAGTGATCCCTGTAAAGTGTTAGATCTGCAAGCTCAGACTGGTGACCAGTCCTTCCCTGCTTTCATTTGCCAGAGCAATGAAACCCAATAATCTTAATTGTAAATACTTTGATCTTTGTGCTATAATAAAAATGCATATGATTTCAAGCAGAATATATACGCCTTGGCAAGTTCAGCAACAAATCACAGTTTGCATCTAGAGYACTTTTTAAGTATTTTAGCATGAAGCTGCACCTACAGAGGACTCRGAGGCTGTGGACTTTGGGCCATGCCTTGCCTGTGCCTCTCGGGTGCCTTTACTTCCACAAGGTTGCACTTCATGGCAYGCTTGACTGAGCAAAGCCTTGTGAAGTTGTCCCTTGGGTGTTCCCTCATCTCCAATCATGCTTGTCTAATCATTTCTTTTTTCCTGAGAGAACCATGTTCTCTATCTTTCTGTCATAAGGAGAAAGAACAGCCTCCCTCCTCAAAAAAAAAACCAAAAAACCACTACAAAGAGAAACATTCCTCTCAACTTTCAAGGTTACTGGAACTGCTATATAATTAATAGCTATGGGTATGCTGCCCAAGAAKGGCTTACTGAATAAAAAAGTCACTTCACTTTAAGTGTTGACTTTTAAGAAACTTTCAACATTTCAYCATTGTGTGAACTCCTTGAAAATAAAATATTTAATACCTCTCTGCAGAACATTTATACACCATATATTTATGTAGCATATGTAGTTTCTAAAATCATTCTTCTGCATTTTTATCTGTGCTGTTGTTTGAACAGATCTTTAATGTGTTTCAGACAATGTGAGAATTATACTACAAACAGGCAGAAAAACAAGCTTTGAAATGAAACTGTCATCTCCCAGTTCAGCAGAAAGAGAAAATACCCACTGACCTTTCTACAGCAGCTTTTCAATGTGGAGAGCATTGGATATTCTAGAATTTCCCAGACAAACTTGTACACTTGCTATACAGATTATCCACCAGGACAGGAAATCTAACACATCAAAACATGGTTCTTTTGGTGTATAGGAACAGGTCATCTGCACAATTCAGTGGATATAACAAGGATTTCTAGGTGGCCTAGGCAAACATCCCAAAGGCTTCAAT
The DNA here is from genome assembly GCA_902810485.1 of Alauda arvensis. Lineage (NCBI taxonomy): Eukaryota > Metazoa > Chordata > Aves > Passeriformes > Alaudidae > Alauda > Alauda arvensis. The sequence goes on from CADDXX010000142.1 coordinate 1,809,062, forward strand.
TCCAGCGAGATTTATGTATTAAAAAAGGACATTGAAAAAATTGTACAGTTGCCCTAATTATGGATATTCATTTGGTCCTACACACACAAACTGATACATCAATAAAAAGGTCTCCCTTATCTCTGTCAGGTGACAAAATTGAGCAAAACCTTTGTGCTATACTGAAAACTTGATCTTAAGAGCAGGAGTYTCAAAACACAGCCAATTATATTTATGATAGCAACCTTTTTTTTTCTGAAGTAAGAAAATACACAGTTATGACTGCTCACAACATTTGCAGCTTATCAAACACAGCATGATTAGTTTTGATCTTCCTGCAGAGATCACACCAGCAAATTTGCATCAAAAAACCCAACAGCATCATTCCAGTAGTGGTTTGTCATATCATTATCCTGAACAGCCCTACATGGAAACCCACATTTCAGAACAGAAATTCTTTCCAAGAGGACAGCAATAGAAGTGACCAGCTACATAGAGAATTCTTTATTAAACCAAATATTTTAGTTGTATTTTTCCATAGATAGATTTTGACCAGACTACAACTGGCCCTGGCATAACTTTTTTTCTTTTTTCTTTTTTTTTTTAATTTTTTTCAGTGGTTGATATGCACATAATAAAGCCAGAGGACTTGGCAAAGAAGGTGATGACAACATTAAGAACTAAATCCTGTTGTTATTAAGTTCCTTTTTTAAAAAACAAAAAATTCCACCTGCTCAGCACAATATACAMAGCTCAATTCCTGATAGTGAGAAGTTAATTAATTATTATTGTGGCTTTGGACCAAGAATCTCTTGATAATTACTTCTAATAGATTCTATGCAGACTTTGCACAGCTCTCTCTGCATTTTGCATCTATTTGGATAACACAACTGCAGCTGCTGACTAGTTTGATCCTACTACTATTTTGGTRCAGAGGACCTTAAAACAGACCAAAACAACCCCTGTGAACAGAATTCAAAACGACAGAGACCTGCTGAGGTCACTAAGGTTTACATGGAAGAAGCATCTGCCTGTGGTCAGGCTGGCTGATGAAAAGGTTGTGTGCACCCCCTCACAGCTATTGATGGTGACAGCCCAGGCACAATCCTCACTCAAGGTCAGGAACAATCCACAGGCAAGGGAAGCTCCACTGACAGCCAGGGTGAGTGGCCTGGGCAGAGGAGGAGAGAGGCTCTGCAGATCACTCAGACATTCACCATTTGCTTTCACAGAACCCACACAACAGCTCCCACAAAAGGGTCTGGGGGTGCTGCTCAGCAGCAGGTTCCACCGGAGCCAGCAGGGCAAAGCACACCCTGGGGGCAAAGCCAGCACTGGCTGCCTGGGAAAGAGGCAATTCTGCTGCTGCCTTCAGCACTGGGGGCAGCTACCTCAGGGAGAAAGAAAAATGGTTTGGAAAGATGYTGTTCATAGTTTTTGTGGCAAGGAAACTGGCTTGTGTATGTGATGCAACCAGTTCAGCAAGGCAAGCTCTGCTGCAAAAGCAGATGCAAACTGAGTTATCTGTTTTATAAATGTAAGGAATTTCGTTGTTTTAATGACTTATTTACAACATTTAGATTCTATCTGCTTGTAGTGAAGCTTAGCACAAGAAATAAGTGATGCTTATAAGATGTTTTGGCCAGTTATGCACCCAACTAGGTATTCTCAATTGTCTATGGCTCACAGATGTAATTAGACAGTATATTTCTTCTAAGTCATAAGGCTGTTTAGAGATGTGGTTGAATAAACACATCAAAACACAGAACTGCTGAGGAGCTGAGCAGGAAAGGTCAGGAGAAAACTGCTAAAATATGTGACTTGTTTCTCTTTAGAGAAAAGGGAAACCATGGAGCAAGGGCAAAGAGAAAGAGATGAAGAAAATTGTAGAAATAGCTTCATTTGTCAAAAACAAACAAACAAACAAACCTGAACAAGAATGTTTCTAAACTACATGGTAAATTCAATCATTGGCATTAATTTGTCCCTTATCTGTAAGGTTTCTGCATGCACCATCCTATCCTGGACTTTAGGATACAGATTCCATGTACATCAAATCATGCAAAGGATGTAAGGAATAAAAACACTGTGTRTGGATACACAAGACACTCAGAAGATTGATAATCAAGCACACAAGAAAATTCTTAAGTAAAAACACCCACAGGTTCAGGYCTGCACTTTGGAATATGAAGCAAATAGGGAGCAAGTGCAATGCTGCAGAAAAGCTCGTTCCACATTCACAAGAATCCTAACTTCACTATTCCTCACTAAAAACTATTCACTAAAAACACTGATTTAGTAAATTCCTTGCACAAAATTGGTTTTTTGCATAGACAAAGCATGGCAAGTTTTTTTTCTACCTGCTAAACAAACTATTTTTTTTCTAACCTGGGTAGCTGCTTCTATCTTCTGCTTGATAGCCTGTTCTGAGTCTTTAAACTACACAAAGAACCCCCTGCAGAAAAACCACACGCTCACGTTCCATCCCATATTTCAGGTGGCAAGTGCACTGCAGTGACCATTCCTCTGCTACCACTGAGGGGTGTGAACCTCTGCACCTCCAGAAACCAGCACATTTCTATTACCAGCTTGGGTTCAAAAGGTGAGGTTTGTAGAAAATGCCAGACCAGGCTAAGATGACACACAGATTACATAAACGCTCCCTGACATACCAGCTATACTGAAAGAACTGTGCTGTGCCATGATCATCTTGAGAAAACTCATAAGCAAAGGTGATACAATAAATAAGATCTGGAGAGAGAAAGCCAGTGAGAATCATTAACAATTCCACTTAAACCTCAGAGAGGACTCATGAAAAAGGTTTGTTGTTTAGGTAGGTAAATATATATTAGGGACTATTTTGTATTCTGTTAAGATGCTCGAGTGCCTCAAGACATTTCTCTTTGCCAGTCACTTCTATTTCAGATCAGCAGTCTATAAAAAGAAGGAACTAATATATATGAGCGTACATGCCACAAGAGCTCGCATCTATATAAATATCCTGCTGAAGAAAATTGCCCACTCCCTATCATCCTATGCAAAGACACACAGGGAAAGCCAAGAGTTTGCAAGAAATCTGCTGCAGTACTAAACTCTGCTTTACATCCCTTTGAAGTTATATGTATATATATATAGAGAGAGAGAGAGAGGGGATACAGGATACAAATATGAGAGGCAGTCAACAATTCTCCATCCAGTAACCCCTTGCAACACTCCCAAATCTGATTCAGTTTAGAAGAAWGGCATGGAGCAGCCTCTTCACCAGCCCTGCACTAAACTCACCACTAAGAGATTTGGTCCGAGAGAGTTGAAAGCAATAAAACAGTTAAATTAAGCCACAATGGAGGTGGTGTTAAAAATGTTGAAGTAATTTATATGGCTGCATTTTTTGGTGTTCTCAGTTTTCTCCATAGTGCTGGACAGAYCTTTCCTGGGGCACAGAATGGTCTTTTCCTCAAAACTGCTAAATAAAGCCAACTCTCAATAGTGCTGAACCTGGACACAGCTACATGGACTGTCAGCTAAACAAACAAGGAAGAAGGATCCCACTGCAGTATGGAATCAGCCATAAATAGAAATTTTGTTTCTTACAGAATTTAAACCCCAATGGTTTGTTTATTTAACAATTTTAAGTATTCTGCTTTTGCAGATAATTTAAATTAAAACTAAAATGAAAACAGTCTTAAATAAATTTTAAAAAGCAAACAAAAAATCACATCACAAAAACTACCAATAAAAGAAAAAAAAACCAAAACCATTTATATTTCAAAGCATGAAGTAGACAAGTAACCATATCCCTGGAACGATGCTATCTTCAAAGACATTTTCAGTAACATCCCAAATGCTCTCCAATAGTGTTTATGATCTTCCCCAGTTCTGAAATGGATGAGAACACTGCAAAAAGGTAACTACAAAGACTGTAAAAGAAAGAGTTTGGTTTTCTCCCTTTTCAAATAATAATATCATTACACATCTTTTGCCAAGCTGATATATTGTTTTATTTCATGCAGTAAACCCTATCCTGGTCACATCAAGACAATTCATAAGTGACTTGTCTGAGTAGCTACTGACCTAGGGCATTTTACTCAACTGGCATGAGGAGGGTGTTTTCTGGAGAATGCTGACAGACAGAGGGAGCTTTACTAATTGCTTTAATTACATGCTCGGGGTAATTTAGTTGAAAATGAGCCGAGTGGTGTTTTCATGTGGCTCCAATATTGCGATGTCTCACAGATCAGGGAGAAGCACGAGGGCACAAGGAACCTACAAATTAGACAAACTGGATCAAAGCTGAGCAAACCATCTGCAGATTTACCTGTGACAACCTGTTTGCCTGGCACACAGGCAGTGATGGAAGCAAACAAGCAAAGCACTGGCATATGCTGCTCAGGAGACAGCAGTCAGGCAGCACAGACAAGTTTTATGGCTTTGTCCTGTTCCTGAGTACCATCAGAATGTTTTCACACTTCACCACTGAGAGCGTGCACTGAGTATTAACACAGTGRCAGAGCACCACAAGTTAGAACTGGRGATGAGGCTTAATCACCCCCCTCTMCTGTCCAGGCAGGAAASAGGWTCARAATAATGTGTGTCTGTCCMTACTCTTCCACCTTAAAGTACAAAAAYKGCATCACTGAATTCCTGAACCAAGCTTAAGACCTGCAGAACCCTTCAGTTTTAGCACTTCCTTTTTTTGTCTACTAATCAAATGCTAAGTGATTTGTGATTACTTAGAACTCAAACTGTACTGGACACTCAAAGGCATAAGGGACAAAGGGTGGAAAGAGAAGTGTCACTAAAAAAGAAAATCAAAGCCTGAAAGCAGACAAAGTCTTCCAGAAAAGGCCTGTCTGCTTACAGCACCAGCTGCCTGCTGCCTTATAGACCTGAAGAAAAACAATCCTGGTCCCTCCTTTTCACTTCACAGAGGAATGAGCAGACTGCTACAAGAGCTTGTAACTCCCAGGCCTCTTGAAGCCCCCCAACCCCAGGCCAGTCCAGCACATGAATCACATGACAGAAGCAGAGAAAACCCTTCCACCCTTATGTTTCTTCTTCTCTATCAGCAGTCAAACGTTGTGCAAATGCCCTTCTGGACCAGGAGTTTTTTATGGATGACCAACACAGCATATAGAGCATATAACCCATCACCCAGGGTTTATAAACTATGAGCCACCAGCGTGTCTGAGAAGATGTATTCTGTAATAGAATCCACCCTGAAAGGATCCCTGAAAGGTTCACATCTCCCATGTCTCTCACCATGGACCACACCTATCCTACCCTGTTGCCTGTGTGCTATAAACAGCCCATAGATCTTTCAACTGAAAGACAAACTGGAACTGATTCCATTTCAGATTTTATATCACATTTCATTTATCATTATTTAATTACTGGATTTCCTTAGAGCTGCAAACAGCTTGAACCAGACTCCTCCCTTGTCAGGAGACACACTGCAGCAACATCTCTCTCTGGAAGGATCAGAGATTTCTCTAAAAGCTGTGCTGTATGAATGTATGATAAATGTATGATTAACCTGCCACTAGAATTCTCCAATCTGTGGCAGGAGTTCTAGGGACACAGCAGTTGTATCCCTTTGTCATGTGAATTGGAATGCCTTGCCCAGGTACCATAAAGAAGGATAACACTTTCCATCTGGAAGAGGAAAATACTTCCCACCAGAATTCTCTTTGTAAAACCAAAGCTCTCAGAGAAAGTTTTGAAAAAGTAAGAAGTTTTCAGAAGAAAAAGATGGTAAAAAATCTGTATCTCCTTTAGAATAATTCATGTCCTTTTACTTATCTTTAAAGATAAACATAATGACTAACATTTGAGAACAGTTAGGTAAATCTCTGAGATTGCTCCTCATGGAAGCAGCTTTAAAGGTTAAACGTTTTAATTCCAAGAGACAGCTTAAAGATTAAGCAAAATTGCATTGTCAAGTGCTCTGGAAATGGCATCTTCACAAATGGAGCCACACTTCTGCACAACTGGCTGCATGTGTGCTTGGTTATGGGTGATGGGTGTCCTTTCTGTAACAAAAACCATTACACCCCTACACTTGCAATTTTCTCCCAAGTTTTGATATAAATACTGGCAGGTGTTGCTAACTTTGGTACAGAGAGATTGAGCTTTGGCAGGTTGTAAACTTGTAAATTAAATGAGAACACTGCAGAATCATGGGAATACCAACACTACAGAACAGATTTAAATTCTCTAAAATGAACAGCAAATTTTTGAGTTACTAGAACTAGGAGGGTTTTTGACAACTGATTATTGAGTTCTCCTGTTGGACTATATCCTGGAAGACCATCCAGAGATCTGACTCCTGTCAGCTGTGGATTTATAGCAGCCAATATTTCTGCAGCCTGTGACAAAAGCAAATGCTACACTACATCCAAAATGTGCATTCACATATTTTTCAGTGCTAGGAAAGCCCTTTATACTGGCCTTAACAAAAAAGGAGTAATTTTATAATTAGTTTAGTCAGGTGTTTCATCATTTGCTTACTTATTTTAAGGACTCTAAGTGAATTTTAAATGGAGCTTTTTTTAAACCTTCATCTCTGACCAAAGACCTTTTGATGCATTCCCAGTCACAAAAGCTTGGACATAGCTCATGGACTAGAGGGTGGCCTTGCTCAAGTAAAGGGTTGTTCAGATTTATGCCACTGAAACATTTTCACAGACATCATTATTGGTTTTGGCCAACAAGACAGAGATAAATCTAGTGGATGGTCAATGAGGTATGTTAAAAAGTTCCACAGAGAGAACAGATGTGCCTTTTGTTTGCAGTCTAGGACTCAAATGCTCACGTTGATTATCATGCCAACAGCTGTGCAGTGAAACTCTTGCTTTCTCAACACTGTGTAAAGATTAAACTCTGCCTTTTGGAAAATTGGGCTATTTCAGGAGCTGTTCCACATTAGACCCAAAGCCAACTGCACCATCCCAAGAGTTACCTTGGCAGGGATCAGGACACCTGACTGTAGATCTGAAAGGCTGGGACAGAACAGCAGGGGCTGGACAACAACTCCAGGGCAACCCAGCAGTGAGATTAAAACACAAAACATGGAGCAATTCAATGAGCAGCAGGATTATCATAGTAAGCACATGCAAGCCATTTTAAACAGTGGCCCATCAGAAAGTTATCACTGAAAGCATAAAAAAAATAATTATCTGAATATTAATGACAGAGAGGAGTTCTTACTTAAACAGCTCTCACTTTTTCAACCAGCTATAAAAGAATGTACCAAAGGTAGGAGAAAGCCATTATAATTTGGTGCCACTTTTATGGACTTGGCACAAATCAAGACAATCTCTGTGAGGCACCACTAAGATTTCACCTATAAAACTGTCTGCAATTTCAAAACACTGGTACAAGTGTCAGACAAAAAAGGACACTTAAAGAACAGAAAATTACCTAAATGGCTGCAGAAATTAAATTATGATGAATATACTGAAGTAGCACATACTTCTGTAGATAATAAAAAGGCCAAGGGAGAACTAAAATTTGATTAACTGCTTTTTGTATTTCAGTGTGTTTCATGTACTACACTGCAGAACCAAATGGAGCTTCTCTGAGTGTTTTCTGATCATTATCAAAGCTGCGAAATACAATCTTCTCTCAGGAAAGAAACAATACTGGCCACTCGGAAAAAAATATATTTCAAGCAGTATACTCAACAATGAGAAGACAAAAAAGCTCTCCTAAACAAAAACAGTGAAAAGAAGATAATATGAATCTTCCACTATTAATTTCACTGCAATCATATACAAACTAGCAGCTAATCAAACTTTACAACACTGAATTAGATTCTAGCAGAYGACTGGATTTTCTTTGTGCCTCAGTMATCAAGTACACTAACACWCTGCAGTTGCTGAGTTCCTATTATACTCTGCCCTTGTTTCAAAAAATTTAGAGTTCAGCTTGGGGTTGTGATTATTTATATATTTGCCTCTTCACACCTTCCAAATTAGTAAAATTTTACTAGGCATATCCAGAGCCCATGGTTTTTTACAGTAGGAAATTTCCATATCAGCTTGCACATGAGGAGAGAGGGAAAGGAAGGAAGTTCAGAAACTAAATTGGAGCATTTTTGTGCCATACTAGAAAGGGGTTTCAAGATCTTCAGGGAGTAAAACAAAGGAAGTGGAGTTTTCTTTACTGTTTCTCTTAACAAATACTCCCATATATGCAGACTATCTTCACTTGACACAATCTGCAGAGCCTACTGGAAAAGTAAGCTGACCTAGTGGAATCTGATGATCCAAGCTACTTTTAAAAAGCTGTTGGTTTGTTGGGGTTTTTTTTCCCCTCCTCAGAGATTGTATCATCTTCATCCAAAACTTCTCTAGTAGTTGTAAGACTACCATTTAAAAATATACTTAGATTAAGTTATTAGTAAAATATCAGATTTAGGGGCTAGTCTTGCACATTTTTTTCCTGCCTTTTTAATTGCATGTTCTGCAGTCTAAATATTTAAAATATTAAATCTTCTTCTGTGGTACAGCAATTCTGCACTTTTTGGCACAAGATATGCAAATGAGTCCCAGTTTATATCACTGTACAAAAGTCACATCTAACTTTGTCTTGCACTCTGAATTTAAGGAAAGTTTTCCAGACAATTTAAGGTTCTTCAAAATTCAAAAGGAAAACGTGTATTTAAAAACCTTCAAAATTAAATACATAAATAAGCAAATATCCCCAGGACTCAAAAATCTTGCTCTAAGTCACCTGGAGTCCCCTGTACTTGCAATCCCAGTTTATATAAAACCATTTTCAAAGAAAACTTCTGTTTTAAAGGCAAAGGGAGAAGAGTCTTGTTTCAGGCAAGATTAGGAAGGGAATGCAAGCACCTTATTCCAGGCAGCTGCATGATTCTCCTTTTCTGCAGTTTTGCAGCACTCACCATATTTCAATCCTCATTTTGTTGTGCTCTCATTGAAAGCCCATCATCCTTGAAAACGCTCGGACAAGAAAACCAGGACAACTGTAACACTTCATCATTCCCATATCATCATCTCAATACAACCAGAATAGCAAAAAGACAAAAATACACTCAGCTCTTATGTTAAAACCTAAGGAAGGTGTTGCCATCTGTACCAACCACAAAGACAAATCCAGATAAACACCTCAAGGCAGGCAATTCACCTGAAATGCTGAACACTTTCCCACATCAATTCTGAATTGGCTGTGAGTGGTAGGGCAGCTTCCTCTGTTCTTCCACTTTCCTTCCTTCCTGTCACTGTTTGCTATTCCTGACGGGAGGCTGCAAAGAGGATGGAGCCAGGCTCTTTTCAGTGGTGCCCAGTGGCAGGATCAGAAGAGAAGGGCACAAAGTGAAACACGGGAAGCTCCCTCTGAACATCAGGGAACACTTTCCCACTGTGAGGGTGACCAAGAGTGGCACAGGTCACCCAGGGAGGCTGTGGAGTCTCCATCCTCAGGGATACTCAGAAGCTGTTKGGACACAGTSCTGGGCAGCCTGGTCTAGGTGACCCTGCCTGAGCCTGGATTTGGGCCAGGTGACCTCTTGAAGTTCCTTCCAACATGTTCTGAGAAGTTGTTTCACTGATCCAAGAAATTTTCCTATGTGCATGTCCATGAATGTTCCCTGGTTAATGGTGCAATGGTATTGAAATAATGAAACTGCAACTGATGAAAGCCATATTAAGAGACCAGAATGAGGAAATCAGTCCCCTGTACAGCAACCTCAGCCCATGGGCACCTTATTATTAGAGCAAATTAGGCTAAGAGCTGAACTGCAGGAAAAACACTGATTTATACAGGGCTGTTAGCCTGTCAATAATAGGGTAAAATGCATTTGTTCTGAGATGTATGTGTCAAAGGCTATTTCCTCAAAGTATCTAATGAATAAAAGGATAGGACAGTGCTGTCATTTCAGCTTGGATCAAAACTCACTTTTTATGTACCTTACAGGATTCTTTCATATCTACAGATATGTAAGCATCAACAATATTTTGTTATCTATTAAATTAGGCATCTTCATTAATTTAGGTGAACAGGGCAGAAGTCTCAAGAAACAGACAGTACACTCATAGATAGTATAACCTTTTCCCAAAATACCTTTTATAAACTGATGGTTACACTGCCACAATGTATAAAACTATGCAAATCACCAAGCTATAGCCTGGATGTCTTATTTGACATCTAAATCAGATGTAAATTAATCAGAACCACCAAATTAATTTTATAAGAAGAATGACCACAGATTAAATACCACTGCTGAAAACATGATTCTGTAAGTAAGCTGCAGCCACGAGAAAAGACTGATATAATGCACTGGAGTGCTTCTCATTTGCACACCTGAATTATATGGAAATGTTCTACATTTCCCCTTGGGGAGGAGGTGAAATATGCTCCACTGAGCCAGAAACTCACTGCTCTTGATTCTTCTGCCTCAGGTTGACTTAGATATTCCCCCTGTAAATCTCATAGCAGGCTCATAGTGGGGAGTTCCAAATACATAACACTCACATTCATTGATGTCATGTCAAAGTCATGAGCTTTTTTTTTAATCACAGGTGTGTATATGCAAATAGAAATTTTTACACACACACTCTCCAGCAACATTTCATTCTGCCTTCACCATTTCTCTAACAAAGAGGTTCAGCAAGGCCAGGGACTGCAGCATGCTGAGCTTTCAGGAACCATTCCAGAGCCCCAGACACAGAGCTCAGCCTGAGCAGAGGGAGGGGAGCAGCTCCTCACAGCACCTGCCTGCCCTGGCTGAGCCCAGCAGGACTGGCACTCCCACCCCACACTGCCCCTTCCACCACAGCTGTCCCAGCTGCTTCTCCACCAAAGTAGCTCTGCCCAAAGCTTTGGAAAGAGACCAATTTCTCACTCTTTTATCCTTGGCTCTCTCTCACACTTTGGTAATGCTGATTGAGGTGCACAGCAGACCTCGCTCAGGCCAAGAACCAAAATAGCCCAGGCCTTGTTCCAGGTTGCACCAAAGTCCTTAAATGGTTTGGCCTTGTTCAGCACTTCATCACTTCACTTTGACGCATATGCCAGACTTCAAAAAGTCACCACTAGTCAGCATCACATGTCCAGACAAACAGATGTAACCTACATTGTCACCAGGACCGTCTGGAAGGAAGAACAAATGGTGCCAAGCCCTCTTTCTACTACGTCAAGACATCCTTTGACTTGTGAACAAAGCTCATCCAAACAGTGCACAACTTCCCTCCACCACTAAATTATTTCTCAAGGCAACTGTGACAGTCTTAGGACGTGATTTTCCTTGTGACTACACTTTTTATTGCTTCTAGACTGGACTAAAGTATTTCTTCTACCAAGTAACAAGGAAATTTTGTAATGTTCCAAAGGATAAAACTTAGTGAAGGTTCTGTTGTACATAATAACCCTCCACTAAGTAAAATCTTGAACAGAGAAGACAAAACAAACAGTACCACAGAAGAAAGTTCATTAAAAGAGTTATCCTTCTCAGTATCTGTTTTACAGATAGGAAATCCTGGCATAAATTATCATTAAAATCTAGGGCTATATATAAATCCAGCATCGTACTGTTACTACTAGAACTAATGCATGTAACCTGCTCTTTTTGTGCAGCTGTAAAATATTTTCTCTAAACCCTTGCCTCTTACTCTAATAACAAAATTATCCTTCTATCCCACTACTGAAAAGGAAAAAGGACTATATAAATCTTGCATCTGAAAGCTTAAAAAGTTACAGCACAGCCTTGCCCCATGCAAGGTCCTGTTTTTCTCCCTAAATCACTTTGAATTCTAGACAGTCTGGCTACATTGCCAACACATCCATTCTACTTTGCATGGCTTGATTGCTGGATTTATTAAAGTCCATATAATTAAGTACAAACCTTTTCGTCTGAAACCCATATGCCAGGAGTTCAGGAGCAAGCATGTCTGAAAGTCTTAAAAGTTAACCATTAGCACAACAAATATATTATTTTAGATCTATAAAACAGTTACACAGAGTAGGCTACATTTAACCTTACGGAGCACAATGGGCCATGAAGTACAAAGCAAAGATTAGTCTTCCATGAAGATATAAATGAGGCTAAAATACAGACAGACATACTGACTCCTGGAAGATCCAAATTTAGGCAATTATGAGTCTTGGGTAGACTAGAATAGTAACTCATTTTTCTGCTAGAAGTAATTACAGATTCAGAACAAGGTTCTGCAAGCTGTGCAATTACCTAATTACAGACAAATTGAATGACAGGTATCATTTCAATTGTTATACATTTATCAGAGTGCCAGAAAGATCACAGAAAGCTGCTGTTGGCATGTGTAGAACTGTTCTAAGACAGTCCTCAGTAGATTCTCAGTATACAGTCATTAGTAGCATTTTGGGCACCAATGACAGAATTTGACCACAAGAGATACTGCTTAAAATAAGGGTTAATTTGGTATTAGTGAGTGTTTAATTTGACAGATCTTGTCTGGACCAGAATGTGAACACTAGCTTATTAAAGCAGCTATGTAATTTTTTTATTATTTCTTTCTTGTAATCTTTACACAGTTCTAGAGATTTGGGGTGGGTTTTGGGGGGTTTTTTTGGGGTTCTTTTTACATTTCAAGATTTCTCTAGTGAATCTTACAAAAGACATTATTATACTAAAAATCCATAAAATTAGTTGCAGCAAACTAGTGGCTGCTGCCACTACTGTGCTTTTAATGTAATTCATATTTTGGCCCTTTCAGTAGTGTTTTTGAGTCAACTTTTTAGAACCAAAGAGGTCACCTTGATTCCCTTTTAACAAATTAAAACTGATGAAGCTTAAGTGTTTTTCAATGGCTTTAAAACTAGTTTGCTGTTTCTCTAATGAACAAAGCAGTCACATCTTAACCACCTTTTTTTAATAATGTGAACTTATATCTCACCATCTAGAAAAGGGAAGTCAGACACAATCCTGCTAATTTTATAGCCCTGACAAATTCCCCCTGCACAAACCCACAGACCTTATGGAAAAGATTATGTCCCAGAAACTTCTCAGACGTTATAAAAAAAAACAGACAAACTTTCATTGTTCTAAATGAAACGGCAGGTTTTACATTTAGTGCTTTTAAACCACCATCTTATTCTAGCTGTTCATCTAGAACCATGTAGGTACCATGAATTTACAGTATTTTAGCTGGGGTAATCAGGATGTCTCAACCTAAGGCTTTCTTTATTCAGTCTTCTGGATACCACTCAAAATGCATTGAAAGCTGTTTTGTTGGGTTTATCAAATGAAGGATGTGAACAACATCATAAACATAGAAAAAAAGGAGGACAATCTGAAGCAGAACCAGGCTGCCACTTTCCTCCCATCACATGAAAGAATCCACAGCCTCTGACAATCAGCATTTTCCTGGGTGATATGTTGAATTCAGAAGATAAACGTAGATTCAACACTATCTAACCTTGAAAAATTATGCTTTTTAAGTGGTATAAAAGCTGTTCTTGGTAAACATTTATTGCAGAAATAAATATTGTGTATTGGTAGACAAGGTCAACAATATTAAGATATTAAGTGATAAGTCACTTATCACTGAACTAGTGTGCTATTTCACTCCCATGATGTATAACCTGGCATGAATTAAACTAAATCACTGATCATTATAAGATGTGAAAAGTTCATCCCAGGATGCATCAGTCATATCTGTGTTAGTGCTGGTGGACAAAGCACCAATGAACACACAGCTGAAACACTGGTTTGTACAATTCTTGTTACCCACACTCAGAAGAGACACTTGAAACTGTACAAGTACAGAGAGAGGTCACAGGAACAACAAGAGAGGTTACAGGAACCACCAAGAACCCACCCCACAGTCTGGTTTAGCCAAGCAAAGGCTGACAGAGACACTCCTGTCTGCTGTGGGGAGGGGATGAAAGAGGAGCAACACCACAGTGAAAAAAAAAAAACTGCACTGTCTTCCAGTTTTTCAATAACTCCCAGAATGATCATCTCTGTAATTTTACCAGGCACTGAAGTGAGCTCATCAGGCCTGTAGCCAGGACCATCCCTCTTGCCCTTTTGGAAAATTTGGACATTAACCAGCTTCTACAGGTGCTGTAAACTAGCACCTGTCCAGATTCCTGATTCCTTTCAAAAACCACTGAGGCCTCAGCCAGCTTCTTCAGTATTCTTGGATGAATCCCATCAGATCCCATAGACTTATAGGGATCCAAGTGTTCTTATCA
>CADDXX010000143.1:0-33918 GCA_902810485.1 Alauda arvensis
ACTTTGAGTGCAACTTCATCATCTAAGTCTTCTGATTGTTTTTCCCCCAGTACAAAAACTGTGGTTTTTTGGTCAGTAACCAAAGTCAAGTAAGGAGTAGGAGTAACAGGAATATTTTCTTCTTACAGAGACCAGCTAAGCTCAGTTTGATCCCATGTTGCAGATCAGAATATGGCCATGTCACTTACCTCATTTAGAGTAGCAGGGACAGACCAAGTGCATGTACATAGCTTCATTGTTAGCAAATGTCTCATTAAGACAAAGCCATAATTTAAAAACAGAAAACTGCTTATTCACAAATCTTCCATCTGGCAAGAATTTCTGATTGGCTGTGCACCTTTAAATGACTTATTTGTGTCAGTCTGTTTCAGGCTATATGTGGAGCACACAATGTCATCAAGAAGTGCTATTTGATTACAGTGCAGTACTTTGGGTGGCTTTTAGAAAGCAATAAATTATAGCATTACCATGTACTGTGCATAACATCTCTGTGCCACTTAGCAAGTATGAGGCCAAAATGAACACTCTAACCTTGAAAATACATGATTAAAGTGCTGCCTTGTGGATTGATATACAAAATGGCTAAGTTTAGTGATCCTTCAAATCCTGGTTCCCTGGTGAGCACAAAGGATTCTGATGTGCTGGGCTCCGCCAGCCACTGCATAGGGCATAAAAGATGTGATGCCTTCAGGAGCACCTGGGCTACTTGGAGTAAGGAAAGGCACTGAGAAGAAAATCTGTGTCCTTTGGTGAGGTGAAAACACTTTCTAGCATAAATTTAAGTCTGTTCTTAAAGGTTGTAGTCCAGCAAATGTCTCTATAGGCAAACAGGACAGTACTGAAATAGCCTCAGTCAAAGCTGGGCCTACACAGAAACAAGGGATATCAGTTTAAAAGGTAGGAAACTTCACTGCTACAATCTCACTGTATTAAAACACAGAGTTTGTGAAATAACACACAAAGATTTTTCTAGCACTATTAGGAGACTCATTTCCCAGTACCTTACAAGTAAAAGGAACTATAAACTCAAAGCGTTTTGTCATGTAAGAAGGCTGCACCATCAGATGTTTAACAAAGTAGCATTTTTTTCTGATACACTTTTATCAACACTTTTGCCAGAATAAGAAGCTCACTCACATTRTCTGTGTCCTAAAGTCACTCTTTTTTTGAGT
Organism: Alauda arvensis; assembly: GCA_902810485.1. Classification (NCBI taxonomy): domain Eukaryota; kingdom Metazoa; phylum Chordata; class Aves; order Passeriformes; family Alaudidae; genus Alauda; species Alauda arvensis. The sequence goes on from CADDXX010000143.1 coordinate 1,173, forward strand.
GACTCAGCCTTTGCTGCCTCCAACATGTTGTTTTCTGTGGGTATCATAAACATGAATGGCCAAACACTTTTGATATATATTAAATGAGATGCAGGCCAAATGGTATTGGCTTTGTTTTCACATAGACAGACACAGACTACATTTGTGCACTCTTCTGATTCTATTTAAATCTGTGAAAAACTTAAATGTCTCTTGAGGTACCCTTTTACCTTTTCAAGTGCATCTTCTGATTCCCTAAAGTGCCTGCTTAAAAATGGATCTTTATCTGCATATGGAAGTGCATACTTTATGGGCAGTAGGCTACCACTGCTACATCTGCACTTCTATGGATGTGTGCACGTCTGTTTGACTGCTAGCAATACAGAGATGGTCCTGTGACAGGGCCTGCTTGAGACTCAAACAAGGAAAGGGGTAGATTCAAATCTAGTATTTGSTGCAGGGGATAGCAGGGTGTTTGTAATTCGACACTATCCCCTTCTACTGGGAAACTTGTAAAATCTCACTTCCAGCCCTGGAAAGGATTTGCACAGCTCTAATAGAAATGCTCAACTAAGATAGATGGGTCTGAGAGTGTCACATGGCCTTCCTGAGCATAAGTTATGTTACTAAATCAGCATATTGATTTGGGAACACAGCGTCCTGGAATTCTGAAAATGTCAGGCACAGCCTCAGTGCTTCACTTCTTCAAAATCAAATCAATTTAGCCAGCTTACTCTGGAGAAGAAATGACGATGTCAGATACATGCAAATAGCAGGGTGTCAGGCACTCAGAGTCCCACTGCCTCTGATTGTTTTGAAAGGGAACACTCAAAAGGAAATATCTGGGTAGTCACCTAGCTCTTCCTTGGTGGAAAGAAACCACCAGCACAGTTAATGTGATCTGTGCTTATGTGAACTCAGGTGTCACACCTCTCCATGGATCTTTGGAGATTCCMAAGGTAGAGACAACCAATCAGGTTGAGAAGTAAAACTATATGATTACCTGTGATAGTAYTAATCCATCTACCTTACCCATGGAGTACATTTGAGATGAAAGGCTGAGACAGGCCATGCCCCTGCACTGTTACCTCCAGTTCTGTACTCATTAATCAAGTGTGCCAATCCACAAATGTATGTCAAGGTTGCAGCATCTGTTGTGAAGAGCACACTTTCAACAAGTGGGGCTCATCAGCATGAATAAACCTGTAGACATTATATGTAGACATGTATATTTAGTTGATAGAATAKATGGAATATTGGCACAAGTTGCTTCTGGGGAAAAAGTCTGCCAAAACATATTACACCAAGTGGACATTTTCTTCTTACATGACTTGACAAAACATACAAGCATACACTGGATGTAAGGAAAAGGAAAAGGAAAAACTGGGAAATTTCAGAGAACAAAACTGATTGATACTGTTGACTAGAAGTACCAAGTATCCTGTTCTGACCCCACAAGACATCGTGCTGGGCTTTGACTCCTACACCCCAGGGACCAGGTGCAGCACAGGAGCCCCAGCAAGATACAAACTCCAACCCTGCCCTGCCATACRTGAAAAGTGGGACTGGAGAAGCTCTGCTGGTTATCAGCCCTGCAGAGCATGTGTTAGCTCCCTGGCAAAAGAGAGGTCACCACAACACAGGCCTGACGCACACCACTTAGTCCAACCTTCCACAGCTCCTTGTGCAGGCTCCCTGAAGTAGGCTTGACTTGGTCAATACTACTACAGACACTGGCTTCCAGGCTTTGCTGTCCTTGAGCTGAACACCCCTTTCTTTCTAGGTTGAAAAGTTCACTAGAAATAGAGATGACTTAGGCATAACTAGATAAATCTGAGTGTCACCAGGAAAGAGTCAGATGTATCAGGATGCTGCAGCCAGAGAAAGAAACAGTAGGACCTTGTCTGACCTGTACACTTTGAGGATGAGGTGGGCAGGCTGTTATCTACTGCAAATGAAAAGTGCACAGCCACAACTTCCYGGTACTGTGAGCTAGCAAAAGAGGGGAAGAAAATCTTGAATATGTTATCAAGGCAACTACAGTTTCTTCACTAGATTTCAGCAGAAGAAATCTGTACAGACAGCCTGGCAGCTGCCCTGCCCTTCTTCTCTAAGGCAATGATGAAATATAACCACACAAATTTCCTTGCTAGTATAAACTGGGGGATTCACATTATTCATATTTGAAATAGGATTATGCAAAGGAGAGCTGGATTGCAAGTTGTTTGATGGGGAAGTGGGAAAAGCAGTTCTTGGTCCCAGACCAAAAACTGCTTCAAAATAGTATAACAAAAGGTGATGATGTTTTCTCCGGAAAGCACCCTACATGGCAAAAATCTATTTAGCATTTACAGAAATTGAGCAAAAGGGAATACAGGTCCAAGGAACTTACTAGGTTCAGTGAAGAGAGTGGATAGCAGTTAAAAATCAACAGTGTAACATGCAGCACAAAKACCTGCATCCACAGCAGTTAATACAAACAGGTTCCTCATACCTCAGCCATTGTTTYCCATTTGTTCCTTTTGCCCCTTGGCTTTGCTAAATATAGACAAGCCTTCATGTACATCAATAGCCAGCCTCAGTCTCAGCTTTCTGCTTCCCTTTTCTCATGGCAGTGGAAGTGGTACATTAAATCATCAAGGACCCTGATATTCATATCCTCTCCATTTCCTGCATGAGCAATAATCCATAACACCATCACCTCTGCTGTGCCGTGTGATGTTTCTCCCTGTCATGGTTTAACCCCAGCTGGCAACTAAGCCCCAAGCAGCCACTTGCTGTCTCCCCACCAGTGAGAAYKGGGGAAGAGAATCAAAATGTAAAAGCGAGAAAATTCATGGAGTTCACTGATTTTATGAAATGCTYTGTGTTGGAAGGAACATTAAGTATCACCTAGTTCCAACACCCCTGCCATGGGCAAGGACACCTTCCAYYAGACCAGGCTGCTCAAAGYCCCATCCAATCTGGCCTTGAACATGGAGCACAAATGCAAAGAAGAGCTGAACTGTAGGTTTTTTGATGGTGAAGTGGGAAAAGTAGTTCTAGGTCTCAGCAGGACAAAATCTCCTTCAAAAGAATATAGCAGAAGGTGACGATGTTTAATAGCCATGGGCCAGAAAGCAAAGCAAGGAATTCATTCACCMCTTCCAAAGTGTGCAGGCAGGTGTTCAGCCACCCCAGGAGAGCAGGGTTCCTTCMCACATGGCAGTTATTGGGGAAGACAAACATCATCACTCCAAATGACCCCATCTTCCTCCTTCTTCCCAGAGCTCTATATGCTGACCATGATGACACCCTTTGGTGTGGGATATCCCTTGGGTCAGCTGTGGTCAGCTATCCTGGCCATGTCCCCTCCCAACTCCTTGTGCACCCTCAGCTCCTCACTGGGAGGTGTAGGTTGAGGCATAGAAAGGGTCTGGAGACTCTGTGTAAGCACTGCTCAGCACTAACAAAACATGCCTGTGCTATCAACACACAATATATTCTCACACTAAATCCAAAACACAGCACTGCAACAGCTACTAAGAAGAAAATGAGCTGTATCCCAGCCAAAATCAGGACACTCCACATCTTCCCTCAGCTAAAGGGAAGGCAATTCCCCAGAAGAGGTTTCTCTCAGGAACGTTCTCAGTTCTGGCTGCTCAGGCACACAAAGACTTTAAAAAATATCATTAAATCAAAGCTAATCAGATGGCTCCCTGTTTGTCTCAAGACACTGTTCAGACTTCTTAATTTAAAACTCTGCAGAGATTTGGCTTAATCTGCTTCACAACTTTTTCTTTTCCAATTCCTTTACTTATCTAATATCACTTTTTCTATGTCATTTCCCATGCCCTTCTGACACRGCCTTCTGGTGAGTTTTCACCTCATCTCACCATTGATTTTCAAGCCCTGTCTGAGGATGCACTCCTTTTCTCCTCTGTGTCTTAATTTCTCTCCTTGAAAAGCAAGATCTATTTCAGCTCTGCTRCCTCTATGAAGACAGGGAACAACACAAGCATGCTCGAGTCACACTTGTGTCCCAGCCAAACAGGGCATTGCTTAGAGGGAAATTGAGATGCCACAATACACTTGTTCTCCTCTGAAGATTTATRTGGTCCTTGGGTGGTCTTGTGCTGGACCCTCCACACAAGCCCAGATTTTACAGATTGYAGGTAGGTGGCTTTTGATGCTACATTGTTTAGATCTCATGTTGAATATGATAAATCATTCCTATTCCTTAGTCTTGATTATTTTCCTTCCTATATTGTATGAAATAAGCTGGCATTACAATAAAACACAAAATCCCCAGCACTGTATTTAGTATTACTTTACTTTTCATGCCCTTCCCCCACCCACATTCACACACTGAAACTCCTTTGTAGGCAGTCATGGATTTCTAYCACCTGAGGATCAGAGCACTATGCATCCATCAAGAAGGGTAAAATATTCACAGGAAGAGACTACAAGATGAGGAAGAGGTCCAGAATGCATAATATGTGTCAGAGAAACAGATGTACACAGAAAATAAAAGTTCTGCAAACTGCAATAAAGATTTCCTCCATGACAAGAAGAACTGTGYATTTTTCCATGGCTGTCATAGATTTCATGGAACCATGAAATCCAGCCATTTTCAGAAATCCACGAAATTTAYCTTTTCACCTGAATCCACACAAAATCAGAATCTTATGGAAAATCTTTTTCCATAAGAGCCCTCATAAAATTGGCACATTTTCTTAGAACACTCCATGAAATTATATAGAATATTGCAGTTTCTTTTAGCCTAGTCTCTCATTGCACCTCTTAAAATTACAACCTTAGCTACTGAATTTTTACATTTCTTCCTTTCAGAAAAATAGATTATGTCAAAATGTAATAGGCATGAAAATACTCTCCTATAGGAAGAAAACCAGAAGCCCTCATAAATGAATTATAATTAGCACTGAAAGTTTTAATTTATATATTGTGAATTCTACCAGCCCAAGAGCAACCTCAACTGAACATTCCTCTTTTGACTATGGAAAAATTGACATTACAGAAACTGTTATGTACAAAAATGTACTCAAGTTTCTAACAGTGCTCCCTACATTTTTYAGGGAAGCAGATAAAGGATGAAGTGACCATTCCAGTAGCTGACCAACAACAGCAAAGAACTGCAAATGAGGAATGCCACCACAAAGAAACTTCAGGAGGCAAATACAATGTGTTCAATTTATTCTCTAAACATACTATATATTTGCTTAAATAAATTCTCAGATCTAACAAAGAGGAGCAGACACTGTGGCATAAGTGTTCATTAAGCTCCCAGAGTGACAGCTGAGGCCATTTATTCTGGTTGAAAACAAATCAATACAACAGCTCAAACCCTTCTGTACACAAGTTGATCAGCAAGAATCCCAAATCACAGTGCACCTCAGTGCCATTATTGCAGTTAGTTCCATTCACTCTTCAGCAAGACTACTGTTCAAGAAGGAACCAAAAWGCAAGGTTCTACAATTAAGCCTTGATCCAAAAGCAACACAATCATTGATACCAGCAGGATTTAATGCTGGCAGTCAATCTAAACTCAAGAGATTTCATGCAAGGCAAAAYAAACAGTTTAGGAGAATTGATAGTGCTGCTGAGAAACTTCTACAGGCACAGATGCCAGTGAAGACAAGGAACAGAAGATGTAGTAGCAGGAAGATAATGGCCTAAAAAGATCAAATTAATATGCCCYTAAATCAATCAGAGATCTTGAAATTGATTTGGCACAACGTATTTCRACAGGAATCCTCCATGGCCACTTGAGAGCTCTCTGAATCACTGGACAGTCACCTCTGAGAATGCAAGAATAGAAGATGAGGTACTAAAGGACTGGGAAAAAGYAAACAGAACATCCAGCTCTGCAAAGCAGAGGAAGCAGAACTAAGGAGTTACAAGCAAGTCAATTTTCCTTCAGTCCTCAGAAAAACACCAGAACAAGTATTCARACTACCTATAAGTGCCTAAAAGATGACATGGAAATGAGCAGCAGCTAGTATGGATTTCTAGAGCATAAATCCTGTCAAATCAATGTAATTTCCTTCTGCCATATGGGAACAAGCCTTGTGGCAGAAGCAGAGCAGGAGATGTCACGTTTCCTGATTTAGCAAAGCTTGCAGTGCTGTCTCAAATGTCAGTCTCACACACACCAACAAAACGTGCTTGAAGAAAATTGCAGGACAGGTATGAAAGTAGTTGGGTGTAACATGTAGAGAAAGTTATCATTTGCCCATAGTTGAAGTCATCTAGGGGGACAGGAGGATTAAAAAAAACTCTGCTGTGGATGTGATTGTGTTTTAGTGCTTTCATAAATCATGTGGCCATGACAGAGCACACTTACTGTGCTTGCAGACTATACAGATGTCATGCACAGGACAACAACAGAGGCTCAGAGTTGAGGAATAATGGTGGTGTCAAGAAAAACAATGACACTTAATGGGGGATGGAAAGGAAGAGTCTGCAAAGCAGAGATGGTCTAATTGGAGAGCCCCAAAAGTAAAGCAGTGGAAGCAACCAGAGGTCCAGAAAATGTGCCCAGGGAAAAAGATTTGAAAATTCTAGGGTCTTCAGAGGAGAGAATTTTTGGGAAGGCAATTTTAAGACTTTGAATGTGCAAGAGTTTGTCACACACAGGGTTCCTGCATGTTACAAAGTTTGACGAATAACAGCTTTGATTTCCAGCAAGACAGATGCAGGTCAGACATCAGAGAAAAACATTTATAATAACAAAGATAGTGAAGTACTGGGATGGAGCCTGGGAAAACTATGGAATCTGTAATCTATATCACCAGATGTTTTTAAGAAAAGCCTAGAAAAAAAACCCCAATTCTTTAAGGAGTGATATAAATATAACCAAGCCAGTAGAAGGGGGCTTCTTGAGGCCCCTTCCAGCCCTACTTTTCTAAATGTCAAATGTCCTCCTATGTTTTAAAGCCTCAAACCACCAGAGTATATAAACACACAAGTAATCCCATTGACTTCAAAGCCAGTACACAGGGGATTTAAGCATATATATATGTATAACTTGCCAGATCAGTGTAGCCAAAGGAAGTATCTTGCGAAAGTGACTGCATTTGTTTAAACTGCCCTAGATATATATCAGCACTATATTTAAAATGTGGTTTCCTGGATTTCACAGATTCTCTATAGAAGAACACCGTGGATTTGTGCTACAGCCCTTTAAACAATTGTTCATTAGCATGAACCTTGTAAAACAGTGTCTATACTCATTGAAGACGGCTGGCGGTGAAAAAAGTAAAGGAAAGAAACAGGCATAAAAGGTCCAAATAGGGAAATAACATGTTGAGAATGCCAGTATTTTCTGCTCATAACAGCACCTTTTTTTTTTTTTCCTTTTTTTTTTGGTAAGCCAGGTTGCATACAGACAGTTTCAATATGTCATATCTATAATGTTGAGGACACTAGATTATAAACATGTACAGAAAAGAGGAAAGCTTCTTCAACTGTCTCTCACACCTCCTTCCATATGCTATCACCAAATGTTTTATTGTATGCCAATTTTCAGCAGATATCATTGGAAACAATATTTACTTTGCACAAAATTCAGTAAGATCTGCTGTAAATTATTAACCCTCCTMCCCCTCTGTCTGTACCATATTTGTACTTTTTTTTTTTTTAGGGGGGAGGATGGTGTGCTGGAGTCCAACAACATCAAGTGCCATTTCACCATGAGGGATAAATGTGSTTCAATGCTACTTCATTTGACCATTGCATTGGAATTGAGACTGGCACACATGCTCCAGAAAACTGAAGGATACTTCAGCATGCCTTAAGAACTGGTTGGGCAGGAAAAACACATTGGAGACTGAGCCTTAGCCTTGCTCTTGCTGCATAYTACCTGTTAACCATTTATTTTGTCCTTGATKTACATAAYAAATTCTTCTATAAAGTGCACATATTAGAAGCACCTACAATTATACATACCTTCATYTTTCTCAGAGCTGTCAAGAAACTGGGAAATGGAAAAAGGGAAACATAACCCCCATTATTAAAAAGGAATGAAAGACCTAGGGAGCTACAACCTGGTCAGTTTTCACAGCTGTGCCCAACAACATCATGGAGCAGATCCTTCTGGAAACTATGGTAAGGCACATGGAAAATAAGGAGGTCATTAGTGACAACCAACATGGCTTCACTAAGGGCAGATCACGGCTGACAAATCTGGTGACCTTCTATAATAGGGTTACAGCATTAGTAGATGACAGAAGAGGGACTTACATCATCTACAAAACTTGGTGCTGTCCTGCTCAACATCCTTGTCTCTAAACTGTAAAGAYATGGATTTGATGGATGGACCATTCAACRGATAAGGAACTGGATGGRTGGYCATACTCAAAGAGYTGTCGTCAATGATTTGATGTCCAGCTGGAGAGCAGTGATGAGTGGTGCACCTCAGGGGTTGGTATTGGAACCAGTGCTGTTTGGAATCACTGGSAAGGGATGACATCCTGAGGGACCTGGACAGTCTTTAGAGGTAGCCTGTGCAAACCTGATGAAGTTCAACAAGGCCAAGTGCCAGGTCCTGCACCAGGGTCAGTGCAACACCCAGTGTCAATACAGGCTGGGTGGAGAACAGATTGAGAACGCCAGCCCTGAGGAGAAAGGCTTGAAGATATTGGTTGATAAGAAACTCAACATGAACCATCAATGTGCACTTGCARCCCAGAAASCCAACTCTGTCCTGGACTGCATCAAAACCATGCAGCCTTCTACTCTCATGAGACCCCACCTGGAACACTGCATCCAGCTCTGGGGCTCCCAGCCATGTAGGGATAGGACTAGGAGGAATGGCCTCAAACTGATGGAGGGTAGGTTTAGAGTAGATATTAGGAAGAAATTCTTTACTGTAAGGRTGGTGAGGCACTGGAACAGATTGCCCAGAGAAGCTGTGGATGCTTCACCCCTRRAAGTGTTCRAGCCAGGTTGAATGGGGCTTTGAGTAACCTGGTGTAGTTGAAGGTGTCCCTGTCCATGGTGGGGGGTTGGAATACRATGGTAWTTAAGGTCCCCTMMAACCCAAGMCACTCTATGAATCTATGACATTACATTCCATAGCAATAACACAACCCTTCCTAAACAAACACCTGATTACAGAAAAGACAGTTCTCTGATTTATGGAGTCCTATGAAACCAGCTCTCTTGCATGGAGAGAAAAGTGTGTGAGTGGATTTTCAGAGTATGGGATTCTATAAATACACACATATAAGGAATACCTCCAACACTGCCTCCTTCAGCAGACTGAACCCTTGAGTACAACCAGAACCAAAACCACCAACATGCTGCTTCAGATTAGGAAGGATACCACACAGCCAAAAGTCACATCAGCTACAACTGTAAAAGGAAGACATAAAATCTGTAACTGCATCTGGAAACATGCAGGCAGCCACCAGGGTTGCCAAAATATTGCTCTCATGTGTAGAGAAACTCTAGTAAAACCAGAAAAACCAATGCATTTCTGATTTTTTTTTTTTCAGGTATAGGTCAAGACAAGTTTCCCATGAAACCATGAATTCCCACAAAGATGGGAAGAATCTCGACTGCAAAGAACAACAAGCTAATCCAGACAAATGGAGAGCAAATGAAATAGGATGTGGAGAAAAAACCCTGCCTGCATTAAGCTCTGCCAGATCCCACATAAACCACCAGTTCCTTCCAACTGGTCTACCAGCAATTTTGACTTGGCTTCCTAAYTCCCAGCAGGGAAAACAATCAATCAATCAGTCAAAAAATCCACCTCCCCAAAATGCCAAAACAACATTCAACAATTTTTGTCAGGTTTATCTGRAAATATTGCCTGTGAAACATGCAGYCCCATGCAGAAAGCCTTCTGCCACTCATGTCCCCCCTCTAAAAGATCTAGCAAATGCTTAAAGCAATTTTCTGCCTTGTGCTCGTGCCCTGACATAAGAATTTCTTRTTTGCTTCTAGAAATGACTTAAGGGTTTGCTATCCATTTTGGAGCAGTGTACTTTTAACATATTTTATTATTATGACTTGTAGTCAAGATGTGAAAACAGAACAGCTCACAGAACTAGCATTTAAATCCACTGATACTTCATGTTTCACACAGCTAATACAATCCTCTGACCCACCAATCCAAATAATGTTWAAAAGCTTGAATGGCAAGACACTGTCTGCTCAGGGCTGCTGATACAGAAAGTCCCTGTATAAATCACAATATCACAGAAGTCACGAAAACTGTGAATTTTGGTGTCAGCTGTGAAAATATTCCATCTGGTTTCTGTCTTGTGGAAAAATGTTTAAAATCTGTCTAAGTACAGGAAGTTTATTTTTGCTTCATCAGTGCAGCAGAAGTAAGCAGTGTAAGACTGCTGAATAGTGCCTCAGAGTTCTGATATTGCTCCAGGTGCTTGCGAGGTTTCCAAAACAACATTTTGGGTTTCATTCAGATATCCAACTGCACTACTATTTAATTTTACACCCTTAATCCAGACTGAGCAACTCACTGAGCGCTTTTCTAATAGTTACACTTGAAAATATAACAAAAACAATAATGGGCTCCATAACACCAATAAGCTAAAGTTGACATTGACAGCATACTCATGCAGAGGGATGGTGTTGTGAATACATCTGTGTCAGTAARCATTTGCTTCCCTCACATGTTGGATTCCTGTTAGTAATAAGCCACTAGTAAAGCCAGTCAATTCACCTGAACACCTATTTGCAGATTCTGGAATTTAGGTAGCCAGTTTCAGAAGGCTGGCTCTTTTTATGTAGCTCTTGACAGGGACTGATTTTACACTTTCACTTTATTTCTCTTTTTCATTTAAGTCATTCATCTATTTAATGGAAACTCTATAGAAAAATTATGATAAAAATTACACGGGAGATATATTACCTTTTAAATCCCCATCACTATSATTACCCCATCCCAGCCAATGTGACATTCAGCAAAGAGCCCAATATTCATTTTATTTATACTCTGTCACCTGCCTGAGATTCCTGACAACTGGGAGCTCTATACAGTATTAGTTAGACCTAGCATAAAAACAGAGCATGCAGCCAACGTAAGAAGGAAAAAGAAACAGTGGTGGAAGAGAATTTCAAGATTTCCAAGGACTAAGCTTTTCAAAAGCACCTAGAATAGATTCAGGGCTGTTTTCAAAGGAGATGAAAAAAGACCAGTGCTGACCAGGATCTGGTCTGTTTACCCCCTTTTTTTTCTTTCACCAAAAGTCTCAGTTCCTCTAGCATCTCAGCAAAGGCTTTAAGCATGTGCTCAGGTGAAGGGGTCATTTCATAGCTCAGGGGAATGAGGTTTGGATGGAGGAGCTTGATAGCATCTTCTAGGGCAAATACCTGTAAGGGGACTGTCTGGGTTTAAAAGGAACATTTGAGTGATTTGATAATTAAATGAAAAAATGAATGACCTAGGTAATCCTTGCCAAGTCCTATGCTCCTGCATGACAGCAAGACCTTTAAAACAAAGTATAAAYTCCCTCCCCTTCAATCTGCAATGCCTCCCACAGGAAAAGCTCAGTCACACACAATCCATGGGTGGAAGTGCTGTTCTTTCAGCTTGTTACAGCAGATAACTCTCCTGTTTCCAGTCCTCCATTATCTGCCTGTCTTTTCTCACACCTCCACCCACGCTAGCAGGTTCTTTGTTCTCCAGGGGATTGTTTTTGCAGAGGGCAAACAGTGACTGGAATAGGCAGAAGACACCTACCACAGTTGCTTTTCCTTCCTGGGTGACTCCCAGTTTTTTCTTTTCCTACTGCACTTTGTGTGCAGGGGGAACAGGGGTAAAGAGGCCTTTAAAAGATAGTAGGTAACTGCTGTGGTGGTTTCAAGATGGAGCATGCAATTGCTATTTTTGATTGTGTTAACCCAGGCGTAATTATGTAATTATCCACAAAAATTTAGTCAGAGTTTTGCATATCTAAATCATTAACTTTAACAATTGACAGACTGCTTTGATTAGTATTTTCATAGACTAGCATAGCATACATTTGTCAGCTTTCCTATGATTAGTTGTAATTTGGAATTTGTTTATGCAAAATGTTTTTATTGCTCGTTTGGGGGTAGGGAAAAAAAGGAGGGCAGGAAAGACATGTTTATCCTGTCAGGAGATCCTACAGAACTTACTAGGGATGCTGCAAATGYATTTTTGCTGTGCTTTAATATTATTTATTTGGGGAACTGATACAGCAAACAGGGGCTTGTACTTGTTAAGGAGAACAAGAACTCCRTGCGAGCACCTTTTGCCATACAAAATATTTTAATCAAAGTTTAAGTAAATGAATTCAGAAGYACCTAGTACTTTATGCAATGCCATATTTTAAGTCCATTGCTTCCCAAAAACAATACTGGTGCATCTTTACAATCAGTGTGAACACTTCAAAATGCTGCTTGTGTCRAATACTATAATGCCAGCTCAGCCTTTTCATTCAGCATTGTAATCGATATCATAATTTAAGATGCAGTTTGTTAAGCTAAGCAGTAATTAATGATTCCATCCTGCATCTGCTGGTGGATCAGTTCCTCCATTAAGCTCTCTGAAAGAGAAATCCAAAAGCCACACAGTTTATCCTTCACAAAGCAAACCCTACTGTAGCAGAATAGTGTTGACATGAGGAACTGCAGTGACTTAGAAGAACTGTGGTGTGGAGTCTGGTCATTCCTAAGTCACCCAACAGAGGAGAAGTGCCAGAAAGGTTTTCACTTTCTTACTCCGATTCCCAAGCAAAAGCCACCTATGAAAAAATGCATCTCCAGACCTCCAGACATTCTGACTGGATTAGTGCCACCAATGGCTGGTAGGCACTGCTTTTTCTCTGGCTGGCAGGGAGTTCAGCTAAGATTACAATTCTTGCCTTGCACCACCATTAGGACTTCCTTATCCTGAAGCACTAAGAGTCTTTGTGCTATCCTCTTTCATACAAAATATCTTTAAAATTGAGTAAAGTCACTTCTTTTTGTGGAAATTCTCCTATCCAGCAGCCTCTACCTGACTAGTTAATCAACATTCACAGGATTTCTCAGAGAGGCAAGGAAAGCACGTTTTGACTTCATAACTAACGACAGATTATTATTTACAATTTCATATGCCCCATGGCAGCTRCAGCTTGGTAATTACTGTTAAAACTTACATACTTTCCCCATGATCCTCAGAGACCACTGTGATGGACACAGCATAAACCCCAGCTTTGCAGATCCCACATATGTCTAACAACCTCACCTAGTCAGGCTTCAGTTTTCTTCATCAGAATGGGAGGTTTGCTTCAGAAACTCATGAACAATTAATGTGAAAGACATGTCAGACCGATAATTTTTTTTTATTCCTAAACAATTTCATATATATATAAATAGCATGCTCTCATTAGTGGATTATCTGAGCCTCATCATTCAACATTCTCTGCTCAGGTACCTGATGCCTGGTTTTAAAAATCTCACTTYCTAGGYACAGCTGACTGCTGGCATATTCAGTGCATCCGCTCTCACACGGCTGGCTCGCTGTTTGGAATTCACGGGGAGCAGCCCCGTCTGTCTTTGTAGGAATTTTGGCTGTGCGACTGAGTACATGAAAATCAGGGAAGCCAGAAGAAAAGAATTTCTGTTACCTGAGTTTCTTTCACCATTTGAAATCCATTGAAAGAGAGGCATCTTTGTAGCACAAGCTGTTGGCAACTCCTCTCTCCAGAGCGTATCATCAGTCCCAAGCTTGCGGTCTTTTATTCTTTCAATTTTAATTGGTAGCTCCTGCCTAGAAACCAGTTGGGAATTGAATTGCCTGTATGTTCCCCATGCTCCAGAGAAATTGCCTGTATATTCCATGTGCCTCCAAGCAGTTGCCAGCCTGCTCCTAATTCTTCCTAGTAAATGCCAGTAATCTGTGCACTGGTGTGTAAAACTTAGAGTACTTGATTGCGTCAGGAAGAAGCACAGCACAAATTGTGGTATGTGTTTCTGTTTCCACTTTATCTTAGGGATATGCACTCTGTCCCAGCCTTCAGCCTCAGCAACGTGGGGACAGCTCATCTGGGGGTCAGGGAGGAGAAGAATCCTTAAAGGACATGGATTTGCACAATCTTATGGGTGGCCCCAAGGAATCTCTCAAAATTCTTGTATCAGCTATTTCTACACCTCACCTGTCCATCCTGCTAATGCTGACATTAAGACAGCTTTGCACCACTATCATCCTTACAGCAGGATTAACACCTCACAGGAGGTGCTGCAGGGTCACTGTTCCYCCATGAAGCTGAAAAGGTCTCAGGCTCTGCCTGGAAGGGAACACTGCAGCACTACTGCCCTATCATCTGTTCCCCTTGAGCCAGGTAAAGGTAGGAGYAGGCTAGGCAGGGATGAACAGAAGCCATTAATTAAATAGCTTGCCTGTCCCTTTTAGAGCCCCTTGTTTATGGACCCCAAGATGAGTGGCTTCTTTTGCATTTAAGTTAAGGGATAAGTTAACACAAGACACAAGTATAGGAAGGATAGCAAATTTGACTCTTCTATACTGTGTTCTTGCTACCAGCACAACTTCCAAGCAAATGAAAAGAAGATAGCAGTGACTCACTTCCTCCAAGATTAGACCATGAGTGAAGAAAATGATACTCTCCAAATCACCAATCTGTGCAGTGCTCCTGTCAAAGCTCCCATTACCCATCACTCTGGGTCTAGCCTCCAGGCCAGGCAAGCCATGCAGAATCAAAAGGGTTCCAGTGTTTGATTATCAGGAGCTGCAGTTTTTCACAAAATTGAAACTAAAATAAGACTGCATTAAGTGCCTGTTCAGAGACTGACCACAACAGGAGTCTCTGTTCATCATTTTTGCAGCCCAAATCAGAAAAGTTACCCAAAGCTCTTCAGTCTGTTATCTAGGTCAAGGGAATACTTTTGTCTTCTCCTCATTTCTTTACATCCTTCTCTTCATGATACGTTTTCCTGCGACTACTTCAACAGCTCAGCCATTCAGTGGACAAGGCAAGAGCTACAGATGTCATCCATCTGCAACTCTGCAAGGGCTTTGACAGTCCCCCACAACATCCTCCTCTCTAAATTGGAGAGATACAGATTTGACGGGTGGACTATTCCATGGACAAGGAATTAGCTGAAGGGTCACACTCAAAGAGTTGCAGTAAACAACACAGTGTCTGGATGGAGACTGGTGAAAAGTCRTGTCCCTCAGGGGTCTGTAGTGGGACCACTACTGTTTAATACCTTCACCARTGACACAGGAAAAGGGACTGAGTGYACCCTCAGCAAATTTGCAYGTGACACCAAACTATGTGGTGCAGCTGAAACACCCAAGGGATGGGATGCCATCCAGAGGGATCTGGACAAGCTYGAGAAATRGGTCCATAGGAATCTCATACAATTTAACGAGGCCTAATGTAAGATCCTGCATGTGGCTTTTGAGTGATGCCATTTGATACAGACTGGGCAGAGAATGGATTAAGAGCAGCCCTGAGGAGAAAGACTTGAGAGTGTTGGTTGATGGGAACCTCCAGTTGAASTGCTGCATCCAGCTGAGTACAGGAAAGACACATCCCTGATGTTGTGAGTCTGGAGTAYGGTCATCAAAATGATGAGAGGGCTGGAGCACCTCCCCTATGAATACATGCTGAGAGACTTGGGGTGTTCAGCTTGGAAAAGAAAAGGCTCTGGGGAGACCTTATAGCAGCTTTACAGTRCATGAAAGGGTCTTACAAGAAAGATGGGGRCAGACTTTTTAATAGAGCCTATAGTGATAGGACCAAGAGGAATGGGTTTAAACCAAAAAAGGGTAGATTCAGACTAGATATATTAGAAGAAATTTTTTACTGTGAGGGTGGTGAAACACTGGAACAGGTTGCCYAGAGAAGCTGTAGATCCCTCATCTGTGGAAACATTCAAGGTCAGGTTAGACAGGACTCTGAGCAACTTGATATAGTTGAAGATGTGCCTGCTTATTATGGGGGGGTT
The DNA here is from genome assembly GCA_902810485.1 of Alauda arvensis. Lineage (NCBI taxonomy): Eukaryota > Metazoa > Chordata > Aves > Passeriformes > Alaudidae > Alauda > Alauda arvensis. The sequence goes on from CADDXX010000143.1 coordinate 17,103, forward strand.
GAGATATATGGCCTTCAAAGGTCCCTTCAAACCCAAACCATTCTATGATTCACTTTTCTCACATCTGATTCAGCTGCCTCCCGACCTATCCTAGGTTTCATGACATTAGCTTCCCCATAATGCAACCATTTTTTTTTCCGTGATGATGAGCCAGCCACACACTGCCTTGCCCTATTCATTTTAGGAACTGCCTATTACAAATCCTATTCCACACTTCTGACACTCAGAGCTTTCCTACTTTAGTGCACTCAGAATGCCTCAGAAGCAACAGTTCTCTGCAGAGTTCTTCTCCCTGAAATGTGAGCTCCATAACAYTGTTGGTCATATTTTCCTTTATCAAGCAGCTCCAAAGCTGTATCTGTATTTAAACAAAAGTAAAGTACTTTCATAAGAGATACCCTACTAAGACAGTAAATCTCAACTCTTAATGTAATCTGAAGCTTCTAGAGCCATTCATCTCCTGTTACTTCCAGTACAAGTGCAAATGCTTTCCCTTGAAACAGTTTGGCTGTGGGCTTGGTTTAGGTTCAATAGTGTATAAAGATGGTAATTCTTCACTCTGTATTGAATTACACAGTAGTCCCTTGAATAGGCTGGCATGGTTTGAGTGAATTACTGCTACTTCACCTCCCAGACTCCTTCCTTTTACAGAATGGGTAGCTATTTCACCCTGCTTTGCAGAGCTTGCTACCTCTCTGCATTCATCAGGATGAGGCTCCTTTCATTTCCTGCTGCTTCATCCCCCTTTGCTCACAGAAGAGCATCTGGTATTTCTCTAGGTCTGCTGCTGTAATGTTCCYGCTGCTCCTCCCCGTGACATGAGTACAAGGCTTGCTGAGAAGAAGAGATGGTACAAAAACAGACTTACTTTCTATCACCCATCTGCCTACCCAAGTAAAGACCAAGACTGATTTTTCTGTTAGGCTTAATTTCAGAGTGAGTACGACAGCCCCTGCAATAAATCACAAACTTCATTTTTGTGTGGTGTTCTGCACACTAAACTAATTCAAATTTAGTATCCTTTTTTTAGCTATCCTTTTCAAAGGAAAGCAACTTCTTTATCAGCTTCTTACTCCCATTTCTTTCTTCTTGATTACGAAATTCCCATTCAARTATACCACAGCAGACTTAAAAAGTAAACAAGGCACTTTCACACAAGAGCTTGAGGARGACCAGTATGGTTCAAAACATCATTCTGGCAGTAATGTTGTTCAGTAGCCATCCAACTTCTTCCCATCAGTGAGAGTTCTCAGATGTGTCTCAAGTAGAATCTAAGTTCTGAAAGAGGCATACTGCCCATTTCTGTGTGAAACATACACTGCATCCTATGAGCAAAGAAGGCAGAYTAACCTTTGAACCACTGACATTTCATACCTGGAGCTTCCAAACAGTGAGGGAGTTAACTTGGGACTGCCAGCCAAGCTGCCCTTAAAGGAAGGAACACTGGACTCTGAAACCTTTCTCYTAAGAACCACAGCTGAATGTCCCAGTTTCTAACACACTGACAGAATTGTCTACACTTTTCTCTTTCAGACATTTAAAAGGAAGTGTGTTTTCTCTTCCATGAAATTTGGGAAAGGAGGGTTATGTCTCTTCTTGCCAGCAGAAAAAGCAAGGGCTGTCAAGATACCTAAATCTGATCATCTTCAGTACACTAGCAGGGCAAGGTTTTGTTGGGTGGCTGCAGTATAAAAACCAYGTCAAGAGGAGCCATTTAAACCCATGTAAATCATGTTCACTGACGTATAACCGCATCCATCACTCCTAAATGATATGCCAATCCAAAAAGTGGGGCACCAGATCCTTCCACCGTGCTCAAAATGAATACTAACTCACCCTCCTTGCACCTTCAGGGAGCTCTGTGCCTCTCAGTCTAACACAGGCCACAGACCGTGACTCCTCAGCACTAAGCAGAGCCCAGCACAGGACGGCGGCGGCCGTGTTTGCAGCGCTGCTCCAACGCTCCTCACTTGACAGTGCCCTTCATCTACAGTTAACGAGGATGTGACAGCCGATTCTCCTGGCGTTCCATCCAACCACACGCAGCTTTCTGCATGTGCCTCACTCTGCAGCCCTATTTTTATCRGAATAGACATGTGCACTGAGGCTTTCACCAACAGCTGAGACAGGGTTTTAGCGTGAGATTTTCAAACCTGTCTCAGGTATTTAGCAGCACAAATTGCACTGCAAGACTAATTGAACTGTGCTTCTAAATCCCTCAGGTGCTACTGAAAATCTCTCCCTTAATAACTTGGAATCTCCTAAAGAGTAAACCTCATCGAACTTAGGTGGGTATGCAGATCCCAGGGTTAAGATTTTGAAAAAACGCTCTGTACTGGCTTAACTCCCATTGACTTCAGTGGGAACAGAATTAAGTTGACATTGAGCCTTTTTGAAAATTCCCCTCCAGGTGTGTTTTCTCCCTTTGAATTTGAATAATCTGTTAACTGCTGAGATTGCTTTTTGATGTATCAGTATGAAGAATTTTAGAGGAGTTTTTCACCTTAATTTTTGGTGAAATGAGACTCGAAAAACTGAAGTTCACAGAAACTTCATCTGCTAAAKCTACAGAAGGATCTATTTATATTTTCTGTATGTTTTGCTGCTATTATTATCATTATTATTGTTATTATTATTTTGTCCTTCAGCATCAACACAGGAGCTGAAACCACAGACTTTATTGTGGGAGGKGCTGTGCATGGTCTGTTAAAATATTTGTACAATACACAGGAAAGCTGTCTAACATCCTACTAATAGTCAGACTCCAGAGAAACCAAAGAATCATAATGAATATCCCCAGCAGGTGTAATTATACAGCAGCATTTCAGTTACTATTTCACCTCCTTGCAGACATTATCAGGAAATGGGGATTTCCTTCAACTCCCCTGAATGTTTTAGTTTACCTTTTAAATTAGCCMTACTTATAAGAATGTTTAAAGGTTTTTTTCCGTTAATGTTGATGTGTCCCTCACTACAATCTCACAGGCTGCACTCTACTCTCTGAGATGCACAACACACAAACTCTTAGTGGTACAAACTGTATTTCCTTTCAATTTGAATAATACACTAGGGCACAAACTTTGCTTCTGCAATGAAGGTTTTACCTTTTTTAATAAAAGGAAATAGACAGTAAGGAACCCTCTATTTTGCACTAGCATCACTGAGAACAAACTCTCCATGGCCCAGATTCCTTATGAGAAAAAATAGCTGTGCTAACACCCCTTGCAAAYAGCATGATAACCACCCCTTTGTTCCCACCAAAGATACAACAGCAGAATCCTGTACCAGAAGTCATCTGATATGTCAGCTCATTAAATTAGTCAGAATGGGTGAATGGGGAGGAGGAATATACCATTGTAAATGTATGTTAATTAACAAATGCTATAAGAGAGGCATTTAAATGTATGAAAATGAATATTAATGAGATGAAAACACCTAATTATTGTGCATCTAATGGTATTATCCAGAGCATCCAACAGAAAATGCCTACTTGTCATGCATCTAAGGCAACAGTGCAAACCTTCAGACGCAAAGATTCAGGGTACATAAAGATCATACTATGACTTTAATTACAAACCTTGCAAAATGTCTGCACTGAAATTTGAATTTGGAAGGATTTTTGAAGTTTCATTTATTTTTTTAAAGTCAGATTTCACCAATTTCTTAAATTGTTGCACTTCAGAATTACATGTTTCTTTGTAGTGCCTTCTGAAACATTTTTCTAAAGTGCTTCAATACCTCTGCCTGCCCATCTCCATTTYGCAAGAATATAATTAGGAATGGGGTCTGCAAACTGGCCTGGAATGAAGKTCTGAGGAATTTTTCATGAAATTGCATGAAGCCAAAAGCTGTTGAGATGAAATTCCTTCCTTTGCAGACAGCTACCAAAGGAGAAACCCRAGTTAAAAATAGTGTGAATTCCTGGAATTAAAGACTGCTTCATAATAAATATGCATTAGGAAGCTGAAATAAAATTATACAGGCCACTTGAATTCTATTATTTCCTAATCACTCAGTGGCTGGCTTTACAACCTTAATGTTCTTTTAATGTAAGTTTTTCAATGTGAGGTTTTTTGGGGTTTGGGTTTTTTAGAGTAATTGCAGATAGAAAATCAATTTCTTGATCCCAGGTAGAACAGAAGGAGTTTTTCTTCATAGGCCAAATTCTAAATGGCACAGCTATTCACATATTCCCTGTCCAAGATTCTAGTGCATGTGCTAGGAACACATATAGAGAAGGGGATATTTTAATGACTACCCTCTGCATGGTATTTCCACTCCCAAGAAGACAAATATCATTCACACATACAATCAATGAAGTCTTAATCCTACCATCAAAGAAATTAATGAAAACAGAGCACATTAACTTAGCATTTGAGCCAGAATTGATTCCTGGAAGATAGTACTCTCCTCTCTCAAAACTGAGTTATTAATACATATATAAGTACCAATGTGACAAGCACTTCAGATATACCTTGACATATATATTTACTGTCACTCAAAATGACGCAATSCATCATATTTTATAAAATATTATATCTTATCCATGCTTCTAATTTTTTTATGAGACCGTAGTATGGAACTGTAAGAAAAATGTCCATGAAACGGAGATACACAATTCTAGTRGATTTAAGCTTTTTATCCTATCAGAGAAAGAAATTAGTTTGTATTACTTACTTTTAATAAATCCATGCTGCCATCTATTTACCACCCAAATTGCTGTAGTTGCTTCCAAACTGATTGCTTTACTAATAACTCCAGCAATGTGCTTGGTACTGAATTAAAATTAAATGCACCAATTTGAAATCATCAGATTGTCTCTTGTTCCCATTGGCAGGTAACTGCTGTTCCACCTCAACAAACTGAAAAGTTCAAGTAACAGCATCAATGTATTTCACATTACTGCATGTGTTAAGTTTCTCAGAGGGATTTCCCAGACTCATACACAGAAACCATCAAAGCATTTCTGCTACCACAATTAGCAGTGGGCAGAACAAATCTGTCAGCAGGATTTTGTACTGCCTGGAATATAGTTGAATTTCTATCAGAAAAAAAAAAAAAAAAAGTTTCCCAGCAGTTATAGTTTAACAGGGGGTTGAGTTAACAACCCTTGATTTACAGTTTCTACACGGAGGAGAGCCACCTTGTAGTGTCATGGTTAAACTATGCAGAGGAGTGGTATCAACATCTGGTATGTGGTACTAACTATTTCTTCACCATATTCTCTGGCTATATGCAGGTGACTTCAGTAAAAGGAACCAGTGTGCTTCAGGTAAGCCAGCTCAAATTAAAAATATTAATAGTAGTGTATTTGCTTTCAAGTAGCTACACTTTTTTGGTTTTTTTTCTCTCATGTCTGAATCTATAGCAATAAATGGTATCCATATCAGCTGGTGCATTTCTTAGATGTGACCTTTTTAGCAAGCAACTAGAGTAACTGTACAGTGAGGGCAAGGCCTTGTAAAAATGAAGAGCAAATCCTTGCATTTATTGGAAACTAAAACTGTACACTGTATGGAACGGGGACAGATGCCCTCAAAGTGAAAAGCAACAATACCAGCTCTGTCAAAACTAAAATTTTGGGTCCAAAGAAATTACCCACTTTAGGCACAGGAAGCCACACTGGTTAGCACTTTGACCTGAATGGAAGTCAGTCACAAGCCATGGTAGGAAACATTTTACAGAAGATATTYRGTCCCTTGTTCCCTCACAGAGAGCAAAAACCATAAATCATATCCTCTGTAGAAAAATACAATGTAAATTCAATCTGAACAAAGCTAGAAATATATTTGTAAATGTCCAATTCACAAGAAAAAATAAAATGATCCCTTTCCAGAGGGTTTACAYAGTCAATATTAAACTACTGAGCAGAAGATATTGATAGCCAGTAATGCAGATGAGATTGCTGTTAATTGTTAACATCTCCTGGGCTACGCTTCCTATGTCCCTGCACAGATGATGAATAAAATAATTTACCTATTCAAGTAATGAGAGCCAGGCATTTTGATATCCGCATCCACAGTAACTCAGACCTCCTCTGAGACCCCTACCTGTAATTAGGAACAGATGTAGGATCTTGTTTCTGAATTGATAAAAACAAATTTCAGCCCTCCAATGATATATGGCCTAGCGGCACAGTAACAGGAAGAATGCCTCTGCAGAAGAATTCCCCCTCAGGCACTGGATCTAATCAGCTCCCCTCTGGCTCTAGATCCAGTGCTTTTCCACCACTCTTTTGGGACACCCACTGAAACACAGGTGACACAGCAAGTGCTTAACAAGAAAGGGACAAGTGGTGTTTGTATGACTTCACCTCTGATGAAGAAAACCACCTATCTGTACCCTTCAAAACCACAGCAGTTYTCCAAAACTTCTCCACAATGGAGTAATTGAAAATTAAGAATACACCACATTATGTGCTTTCAGCAACAATTCTCCTCACAGCTCAGCTGGGGAACATTCTTCAAATTATTTCATGGGGGAATCTCAAAATGACATTCAGCATAACACACTCTATTTTCCAAATGTCATACTACTGCAGGAGAACATGCCCACCACCAAGGTTTCATGAACTGAAAGCAGCTGCATTTCTGACTTTGCATCAGCTGGCTGAAATAACCAATGGGAATAGGTACCTGCCCATTCTCTTGTTCTCACACACAAGTACCAAAAGTTCAGTATTGTCCCAGAAGAGGAGTGAATGCCCTGAAGGGAATTTGCTGTCTATACATGTTGCAGGCTGGCCCTTCCCCAGTCAGATGCATCCCTTGGACTACCCCCTGTGCACTTGTGCTAGCCCCACTGCATACTCTCACAATAACTGACACTGAAGGACTCTGGCAGGCCCAACCAGCACTAGGCCTGGAGAAGTTCAAATAAGCTCGTTTTCATCAAGTGACAAGTAAAGCTGCCTTCCTTCATGTTCCTTTCCTGACCACTATATGTCCCTCACTTGATTTACCCTCATCCAGCAAAACTTGTAATTCCCACTGGCTACTGACATAGGTGACTAAAATTATGCCTTGAGAAAACCCAGAAGAGCTGCAGTTCCTTTGGTCTGTAGAATAGAGATAGAAATTTGTATTTACTGAGGTCACCTCAGTACAAGAAAGCTTCACCGGTTTCATTTAAATCTGACTGAAACAATTCAAGTTAAACTGATGTGAATGCCTTCATACATCTTTATTTAAAGATGTTAAATGGGAGTTTACTTGATTTCAAACCTAATCCAAATCTAAAAGAAGTGACCAGATGAAATAAGACTGTCCATGCCACATTTTGCATTGGTTTAACTAAGCAGGCTYACCAGTAATCTTCATGCAACTCCCTCATGTATACATGGTCTGAAAATACATTCACTCTCTAGCATTACCCTGCTTCATGCCAGGAGAATTTGCAGCTGGAAGGGGCTCAGGGGAACCTCAGTGCCTGGAAATAAAAGAATTGTGGGGGAGAATCATAGCTGCTGTGCTCACCAGCCCTCCGTGGACATCGCCTAAATTACCGTAATTAATATAGGGGAATCTTCCTGCGCTCCTCAGTAGTTTATAAATGTTACAAAAAAAGGAATGTTTTATATGTCCCCTGATGGGCTTTAAACGTTAATAAATTATATGCAAGGAGGTATTTTACATCTCTCTATTTAACAGTGAGCTGACAGCTGCAGTTATAGGCCAGTCTCTGACCCCAGCAATTAGGAACCTGAGGAGTAAATGGAGCAACTTTCTTCCAGAATAACACAGTGCATTGGGATGCTGACTCAGCATTTAAACATCCAGACACAGAACCAAGGTGAGATATTTCTGACACTCTGGAACATCYCTTTTGCAGCAGTATGCACTTGCCAGTCACTGGAACCTGCTTACTTGGTCACCAGGGACCCAGTGCCACTCTTCCAGTGGTAGCAAGAGCTCATCACCTTACAGCTACAGGAGAGAGAATGRAGCAAGCAGTCAATTTGCTGTATTGCTCCTCTGCTGTGGACTAGAAAAAGAGCAGGAAGACTTGGCACATCCAGGACAGCAGAAGAAGATGTGGGTATTGCATGTGTCACTGCATGTTCTTTCTTTCTGCCCAAAACCCTATTATTACTGAAACGGCAGCATTCTCTCTGGTATGAGATTTCTGTGCCTGTACAGCTGCCTGCACCAGCATGCAGAGTCTAGGAGGAGCATCTATATCCTTTTTAAAAGGTAGCAAAATGACTGCTCAGGAATGTGTGTCCCAGCAGAAAGCCCCACTAGTTCTCAGTAAGCCCCAGTTACTACCCTTCCCTTCTGCTGTGCCCAGCCCTCAGCAGAAGAGAACCTCTGTGAAGTTAAGGCAGCTTGAAGCAATATTTAGCTATCTATGTTTCATGTTAAAACCTTTGTTGCAAAGTAACAGCAGAGGAAGAAGAGACTGTTTTTGCCAAGGCCCTAAATCTGCTTACAATMCTGTATTCCTGCACACCTGTGTATTTTCACCTTCTTCTCTCTTTCACCCAAAAATAACCTTTGGTCTTGATCCTTAAACTGGCTGTGTTCACTGTTGTTAGTGTGCACATTCATTATCCCTGTTAACCACTGAGGTACTGCCTGAGGCAGCACACAGCTGTTTTGAGGCACTTTAGTCCATGCTGCATGCGCTGTTTCACTCCATAGGAACTGCACCCCACTGACAACAAAAGGCAACTCTGACACTGAATGAAACCAAGCAGAACTGTGAGCAGCATCTTGCATTTCCACCACATCTCCACAAAGGCTGAGGAATGGGGTTTACAATTCTATTAAAATTCAACAATGATGCATTTTGCCACTGAAAACCTCTTGCTTTCTTTTATTTTAGAAAGGCAGAAGCCRAAAGTGTAAGATATTTGATTTCTATGGAAAACTAATTTTCTTTATTATTTCCCACCGTTTTTTCTTCTTACATGAGGGGTTGTAACTGATTTCTTTCTTCCTCCACTTTCTAGTGTTGGATTGGAACAGGGTTTGCTCAGCTATTAGAATTACAGGGTTTTTTTTCAATTAGATGTCCACAAGTGCACCTCTGCCAAACTAGAAAAAATTTTGTGYGGAAAGAACAAAATTTATTTTCAGATTTGGACAGAATTAGGTTAACATTTTCAGGACATTTATGCTGTATCCAATTACAGACAAACACCATTTAACATYCTTAATTCATATATTCCTTCTGTTTTGCACAAAGGTTTCTCAGCTGTGTCTTAGGYATTGCAGTCTTGTTAAAATTAGCGTCTTTAGCACAGAATTTCTTGGACTAAGTTATACCTGTTCTTCACTCCCTGTCTGTGTTTGGTTATGCATTTCTTCTGGTTTGAATTAACTCGTATACAAATGATCATGACCACCCTTTCCTTCTTTAGAACTTTACTGTTATTGATTATGGATGGGTTTCCAGAGCTTTTGAACAACAGGGACCACATATTACTGCAGTTTGTCTTAGGCATCATGTTCATCTCACTCTAGATGGCATATGTCAAGCACATTCATATTAWGTCAAATAACATTGCTTTGGCTACTACAGACATTATTTACAATGAAGCATGACAGCACATTATTATATTTGTCTGTCTAGATATTATAATTGCCTGTTAATTAAATTTAGGTAATTAAAGGGGTAGAAGGTGCACTACCTTATGGCTAGTCACACCTCCATGGAACAATGGCTACAGGTACTGAAACTTAGCTTGGGAATGAACAGTCACAAGTGTCTTCTAGTGTCTAGAGACACCAGAAGTCAGGCAGAGCCAGGTACTGAAAGCTGTGGCACCAGGCAGGACATCTGCCTTACCCTGGTGCCCTTCAAAACCAAATCCCACAGGTGCTGGAGGTTACCCCCTCACAGGACCCCTCACTCAGCCCAATTTCTGAGAAGCAGCACATACAGCCCCTGCTACTTTTATACCTCTAACTCAAGGTGGGGGAAAACAATGTTGTGCATGCCTCCTTGAAGGATTGCCAATCCCTRCAGCCAGGAGATGAGGTAATACAGCAAGGGAGGCCAACAGCAGTTCAACAGAGAGGGCTGGATCTTCTTAGCCCTAATTACTGTGCAGCCCCATCTAGCCAGCTGCTATTCCCCTGTCAGCTACAGCCAATAGTCAAGACCAAAGAACAGAGATTGCACATCCTGTCTTGGTTGCAATCTATTTTTTATGCTACAGCACTTCAGTGACATTCACAGGATATGTCCTAAAAGTGTCTCACTACTCTGCAATCAAATTAAAGTCATTCAGCAATGCCTTTTTATATTTCAGCAATGGTTTGCTGAAATATAAACATTGCACATGTCTTGTATTTGAAAAAGTGGGATTTKTCTACAGGGCAAAGTTATTTGCCATGGACTTGACTGATTTTGCAAGTTCTCTGTTTATTAATAAAACACAATTCCTTCACATTTACAAAATTACAAAATACAGTAATAATACTTACCATCTTACGGGCTGCTTTGAGGCGCAATCCACTAATTCTTCTGAAATGCCCAGAGATCCTCCAAATAATGCAATCTGAAAACAAAATTGTCATTAGTTCATGTGAGGGATTTATTATATTCATCTCCATTGTCCATTACACAAATGACTGATTCTGAGAGCAAATCTCACCTGATTCTGGTATACCTCAGTGGTACCAGGAACCACATTACTCTTACCAGTATTCCTGCTTTTATATTCTTTTCTCTAAAACAATACCTAAGAATTTCATTCAAAAAATAGAAGCCTCACTAATCTAAGTAGATTTGTACACTCACTAAACCCACAAAAAGTATATAATTCCATACTATGAAAGATGTAACAAGTGAATTTACACATTCACAAAGCAGTTTCAGGCACTGCTAGACATGCTGAAGGTGATATGAACTGCTGCTTGGACACAACTAATTTCTTTTCACTGGATGGCAGAAGAATCCACAGCAGTTAAGATCACTAGACACATCACCTACATGCCTGACACTAGAAGGCATTTATAGTCCCAGATGCAACAGGAATTAGATTTTAAACCTATTTCAAACTAGACAGAGTAACTTCAGACAAGTTGAAAGCCTCCATGGAAATATTTTGCCAAATTTTGTGCACCCTTGAAGGTGAGYACATTATAAATCAAGAGAGCCAAGCTGGATTTCCATGTCTGYCATGAGCCTTCAGTATGACCCCAAGCCAACAGCAGGTAAAGGATTCTCCCAACCACAGGTAGAGAGCTTGCACCACCTGGAAGCCTCCAATCCAACCTGCAGCTTTGCAAAACTTCTTTCAATCCCTCTCTGCCCCTGTAAAATGGGGGGTCATGTTTCTGACTCTCATATAATGTATAAGTGGGTTTCTTAATAGATTGAGACAATAATCTCAGCCCTTATGAACTAAGGGAAAACAAGCAGACTGATGACACCTCAATAGTGACAACTATGTATCTACATGCTGCTCACAGAGACAGAGAAAAGCCTCCCCAAATACACAATCTGAAGTGCCAGTCTGTTGAACAGGCTTGCAAGCTTAAAAAATGCCCCTCTGGGCCTCCATGCTTCTTGTCCCTCAGTAATTTCAACACATATATTCACTACAAGGAAATCAAGAGTAGGAAGAGGGGGCACCTGCTCCACAGTTCTTGTGAGAAACTCAGCCCAAAACCGGTTTCTTATCCAAGAATTGCATTCTATTTTTTATTACATGCTTTATGCATTCCTAGACCTCACCTAGATTAGAAGTGGATGAGCCAAAGCAAACACACATGTGCACATACACACAGAGTACTAGGTGCATTTTTCTGTGAGAGAKAGAGTTTGCTTTCCCAGTCATTCTGCATCTGTAAGCAGGAAGGCTTAAAAACCTTGCAAAGAAAGTCTGTTCCCATGAGAATTCCTGCCTCACTCTCTGGAGATTAAAAGAAGCAATCTCTGCCTACYGTGCAAGGGAATCCCAGTATTTTGGCATGGTTTTAACATCAGCATCATTAGAAACAYTGATTTATTTTAATTGTCACCTTGTATCCTACACTGCCAAATGCAGTCAGAATGTCAATTCTTTATCAATGTGAGCTGTTGACATGGAAACAGATCTGCTGAAATGGAAGCAGTAAGAAAAGATGTGTTACTCTTCCAAGTTATACTTAGAAGTGGTAAACCTGGGTGTGCCAAAACATATTTAAATACTCAATAAACTACGCAGAAGAAATAAACTATCTGGGGTGACAGTCATTTCAGTTGTTTACATCACAGACTGCATTTAGAAAATCTCCAGTGTTACTATGGTAACAGCTTTTGCTTAAACGTAGTTGTGGACACACTTAAGGTATGATCTAAATTAACTGAAGATGGAGGAACAAAACTGGGCAGCAACTGCTGAAGGAGTGACTGGCTGCTTCCTATCAGYCTGTCCTATCTGCTGCAGGCACTGGCAAGGGTACAGCCAGAGTACTAGGTAGCACAGACACCTTGGCTCATCCTCCTCCTCTGTGCTCTCAGAGAACACCTGAAGCAGCTGACAGACTGCACCAGGTAGGTTTTGGAGATAACAAAGAAAAACAGAGCTGCTTATCATCCCCACGCAGCTTGCAGTGCATCCCAGAACTGCCTGTTCCCTCCCTCTGGTCACCAGATAGGTAATGGGAAGAGGAGGCAGGCAAATAAAGGAGCTTCTAAGAGGGGCTGGAGGCCTCTTTGCACGTCTGGCACAGTTTGTGGCTTTCCTTTTTGAGATCTCTCCCAGGGAAGGGAGCAGAACTGCAGAAAGGCAAGAGTGTAGYACAAGCCTTCTGCCAAAATCTGTGACTTGGAACGGACACTGCCTCACAATTAACTTCACACAGCTAAGAAACTGTCCTAAAAGATGCAGTGCAGACCTTTGACCAGCACTACATTTCCACTAGAAAGATTAAATCTCTCTGCTGCTAAAGCTAGTTTCATAGTCATAGGGAACAAGGCCAGAGGGGCAACTGTGATCTGCTGTTCTTAATAGGGATTAAAGGAACCTATGGTCTCCTGCACACCTGCCTCCAACCTGAAAGCGAACAACGGTGAGATGGAGATCACTCAGGAGAAAATTGAAGGAGAGGCTCTTCTGCCCTCTTGCCAGATGCCAGGGCAAGGGGCAACAGAAGGAAAAGACACAGTTGAAACAACTTCTCTGAACAGGATCATGGAGGCAGACACTGTTCAAAGCTCATGGATCCCAGCAATGCTGTGAGGCAGTGCAGTTTTGAACTTGCCCAGAGCAACCCAGCCCCACTCCCACTTCAACTGTAGTATCAAGGCATGCASATTCTTTTTTTTCTTTCCTTCCCTTTTCCACTTTTCACATTTCTGCATGATTTTAAACGTCCCAAAAGCTTGTGCATCAATTAACAGGAGAAGGAAGGACACATATCATTAATTACACACTGGCCTGTGAAACACGGACACAGGATATGGCATAACATTCCAAAAATAGCAGGAAGGCCTGCCTTGTTTAGGTCAAATTTTATTTGAATTACCATAATAAAGCAGCTGATATTAAACAATGAAGCACCACTGTTTAGCCTCAATGGGTGCTCCAGACAGATCTGCTATAACTTCATCCACATAACAAAATGCAAAGCCAAGGAATGTAAGTTTATGTGAGCCTGAGACAAAATAGTGCTTTAAACTTCTGCAGCATTTATCAACCCAAATTACTCTACATATACTAAGTTGAATGCTTCCATCTGTATTGTTATCTTACTCCATCTGTATTGTTATCTTGTATTTTAATGAGATTTATGAGGTGTTGGGTTAGATGCAGGGCCAAATTACTGATAAAGCTCCATGCAGTCAGATGAGGAGACAGGTTGCTGGCTGTCATAGCTGTTCACTATGACAAAAATTCTGATTTTCCTAAATAGGAATGAGAGAACAGAACTGGAAAAGGACCTGTACTGCATGTCTCTACGTACAACTGCTCTAAACAGCTTTGGCTTTTGAGTAGGTTAGCGTAGTATTTCTAGATGGCTGAGGCATGGATATTGTTGGCATACATACTTCTTGGAATGAGGGACATCCTCTGTCTGAATCCGCTTGTAGGGGAAGTGGAACACAGTGATGAAGGAGCCATAAAAGCATCTTGCTTACACACAGTTTTCAATCAGGAAGTAGTAATTTGCAGATGAGAAGAATGTTACAGAATAAAAAAAAACCCCAAAACCCAAACCACAACATCCCCCAGAAAAARTAATTTTTCTCACAGGCATCCATAAAGCCTCCTACCTTCTTCATCCTCTGGAGTGGATTGTGGCTGCCAGAAATACATATTGCAGAGGGACAAAGAAAAAAATTACAGTGGAACTATTAGTGCACACTCATACACTTCTGAAGCCTGCCCCAAGGGGCAATTTGGCTTCTAGTTAGAACACATAAGATCATCATATTCAAAGCCTCATCTGAAAATATAAATTATGATCTTATCCCATACTACCAGCAATAGAAGCAGCAACCTTTTATCTATGTCTCCATCTTCAACATTAGAAACCAAAGGTACTGTTTCCTAATGTCCCTTATACATCTGAGGAGCAGATGATCTTGAAAGCCASAGTCTTTTGATCCTACATAAATTGGATGCTTTTGACAATGTCACCCAGAATTTTCAAGTCAGTCCAAGGAAACCATAATCTAAAACAGAGGATATTTTGATTTCCCCCCTGACTCAGCAGAGAAGAAGATAATTATAAATGGAAAATGAGTGTTCTTGAGGGTAAATATTCCTGCTGTAATCCTACTGCCAACTGAATTAAGGTTTGCCTGCTGCAGTAAGGCGTATGCTAACTTGGCTGGAGGAAAGCTAAGAYTTGTCAGATTTCAGAAGTCACTGGTGATCCTTTCTATGTCATAGTTCAGTATTTTAGAGTATAAAAATCGGTGGGAAGGGGAGGGGAAGGAGTTTCTTTCCTCTGCCTTTGGTTATAACTGAGAGCAATAAAAGAATCCAGCAGCACCACAAGAAACTGAGGCAACCCAGTTCTTTTCACACCATGGTTGTGGTTGGAACGCCCCTCTGAAGATCATCAAATGCAGCACCCCTGCTAAAGCAGGTTCATCTAGAACTCACCTCCACATCAAATCCAAATGATTCCTCCTACTGACTGGTAACATGAAGCAGCTTATTTTTTCAAATGCTCTTCAGCCTTAACATGACTTCCACCTCTGGAACTAGAAGAATTCCTTATGTGAAGCAAGCACAGGCAAGCTATCATTCAGCAGTGATAGCTCAACACTGATTGAAAGTCTCATTCATCAGGGGAAAGAATTGCAGGGTTTCTTTTTAAATTAACACAGAGAAAAAAAAGATATTTGTCCAGACCCAGTTGCTTTTTCGTTCCTCCAGCAGCTGCTAGTTTGAGAGAATTTTAAACAGTTGGCCTTTATGAAATGAATTGGTAATCACAGCCCTGTGCCTCACACAYAGCAGACTGTAACAGGATAAAGCCTTTCACCTCAAGGGCTGTGGTTCAAATTCAGAATAATCCTTAACTTCATAAACACCATCACTACATGATGGGAATTTGATTGTTATCATACAATGAATCAGGTATTTTTCCTAGCAGAAAAGTATTCATGCCACAGACAACATACTAATTATTGTCAGTAATTTGCAACACTCTTGGCAGTGGCAGCAAAGAGACCTGCAGAAAATTGCCCATTTGTTCATCCCTTGGGGGTTGTCATCTGGAGGCAGGGGGTCAGGCCCTTCAGTCATTGTGGTGATTCTTGCAGCTCTTTCCCATCCCGGGTGGGTTCTGCGGATAAGCAGAGTTCACCCTCCAGAGCTGCCAATCTGCACTTTTATTACCACTAAATTACTTTTGTTTCAAATGCTGCAGGCAACTTTGAATGCCGGCTCTAATTAGATTGTAATTGTTGGGAGATCTGAGCAATTGTGGCAGATTTGGGTGGAGACTTTGGTGGCTTTTAATATTTGTGCAAATAGGTTTCACAAGCACAAAACCTGCAGCTGCTTGTAACACCGAGCATTTTCTTTAAAAATTCATACTATTAACCATCTGATCCAGGCAGGAGAAATTTTGAATATCAGTGTGCAGAGTGATGTGCAAAATCCAAGCAGACAGCTTCACAGGTCAGGCAGTTTTCATAAGYCCAGGATGTTTTGGTACAAACAGAAGAAGGTGAGTTTAATTAGGAACAAATATTTTTGTACAAACAGAGCAAGGTACACTGACCTAAGCAAGAACCCATAGCAGAAAAGATAGATATAACCATATTTTCAGAACTATAAAACGCCACAAACAAAAAAGAAAATAAATTTCAAATACACATAGGAGTAAATCCCAACATTTAGCACTAGAAGCCTTATCTTTCCCTTAAGAAAACAATAGTCATGAAGAGTCCAGAAACTCCATGCCCTGTTGCTGAATACCATTATTGCTCTTCCTTTGGGAAACAACAGACCCCCTCAACACTTCGACCCCCTCTAAAATAACACCGTCCAGACATCTGCAGGGAAATCCTAAAGGATCTGAGAGAGAACATTTAAAGGCCAAGGAGCTTCTGCTAGGAGACCCTGTATTTCCACGTAATCTCCTGAGGTCTACCTGTCATAATGACAACATTACCTCTTCATGCAGCTCCAGGGAGTGCTGTGCAAATATTGGATTATCTGGTTCAATGGCCAAACAAAAAATAATCATGGGCAGAAAAAATTTCAGTTGAATCTACCTAAAATAGAAGCTAAGGGGGTGGTTTGGCTAAGGAAAAGGAAAAGCATGCCAAACAAAAAAATACAACAGAGGAGGAAATGTTTGCCTTTAAAATAGTAAATATTTACTGCTCCCCATTATTTACTCTGCTCCTTATTTTT